>PQWD01005539.1:0-19602 GCA_019425675.1 Leucinodes orbonalis
TTTCAATTTTTCATAATAAGAACTTGTTCAAATTTCAAATTTATTCACGAAGATATTTTTAAAAAATAAAATAGTGTACCAACGAATAAGACTTGCATAGACTCAAGTTTTTCCAAAATAAAAATACCTGCCTTATTTAAATGTTGCTGAAGGCCAATATTCATAATAGCATAAAAGTTCTCTAAACGATTCCCATGGTAAGCATAAAATGTATTATGGTTTCTAGATAGTTCCTTCCATTTGACTTCTGCTGTTGACTTCGTGGAACTACATACTTGAAATATATATTGGGGTTTAGGTGTGCTTGCAATATTGGGGTCTATATTGGATAAAACCGAATCATGCTGTAAACAACAATGCTTTAAATATAAAATAACAAAGATATTGTAACAAATTCAAAGTGCCGCATTTCCCACTTTATTAACCATACTAGTATTGAAAAGACATTGTGCATTTATTTCCAATTTAATTAGGACTTTGCATACTGAATCATCTGATTGATTGAAAAGAAGATGAAAGCCTTGGAGGCACGTTAAACCGTCGGTCCCGGCTACAAGATAGGGATTAAGTATTAGGGGCGTTAACAATTGCCAATTCGAATTGGTAGTTGTTAACGCTCACCAATCCGAAAAGGGCCCACCCACGCGGTTACTTACGTCCCAATCTTTACCTTTGACGGTATGGCCTGTGCCGTACAGTATATGCTGATGATATTTATGTGCCTAGCTCATAGTGTTAGGGGCACCCGATTTTGCATTTGTGAGATAACATTTATTTTGTTAATGGTTTTACCGTACAGATAACCTTTTAAAGTACAGATAGTCGGATAAAAAAGTTATATCTTTCCACATACAATTCGATGGATTCCAACCAATTCAAATCCAAGTGGAAAAAAACCGTCATCGTCAAAAGTTTATTTTACACGAAAAAAGATTTCATATATCTTGAAATTGGTAGGTACATGACACATGACATATTGTGACGATTAATAAAGGTATCAAAGAATACGTTATTGTTGTTAGTTGTTAACAGCAAGTAACATATGAGTAGGTACGTAAAAGGAAGCCTGAAAGTGGCACCAGTGACTGTAAGGTTGAGAGGAAATCGGTTAGCTTTGTATGGTCATGTTATGAGGAGGGATGAATGGCACATTACGAAGCGAGTGTTAAATCTGCATGTGGATGGATGCGTAAACAGAGGAAGGCCAAAGAAAATATGGATGGTTCGTGTAAAGATGGATATGAGTGTGAAGGGGGTTTGTGTGGACAACACAACTGATAGAGAGAGAGAGAGAGATAGGATAAAGGTATGAGAATGAGGATGACTATTATCATTACCTTTATCTTTTTTTAAATTACTACTAGCTATTCGCCGCGGTATTACCCGCGATTCCGTAAGATATTCTCCTGCAGTAAAATTGAGATGTATTTATGGTTAAATAAACAACTATTAAGACAGCTAGTTTATTACTCAATAATTCAAAACCAATCACACGTGAAAAGCGCGGGAAACATACCATTGGCGCGCAACCACACATTGATAATATATATCACTATATCTCCTTCCTTATTTTAAAACTAATCACAAATATATTTAAAATAATTAAAAGCACTTCTTATAATCTACCTTAGCTCTAAGACGTAAACACGGGCGATCTGTGGAACAAGAGCTGTTTGAAAAATATGCTTGTTGATTTCATCTATTGACGCAGAATTGGGTGCTGTAACTGGTAGATCGTTATAGGCCTATCTTCTTCTACCTCGGTTTCACCTCCAGGCAACTTTGCCTCTCCTTCTAACTCTGTAATATGGTTCAATATCGATAGCGGGTTGCGATCCCACAACCTGACTAGCTATTGAATCCTGAATCGTCGTAGTTGTCATTAGAAAATAGAGGCCTTCAACAAAAGCACTTATGGAATTATTTGCGACATTACTGTCGCATTATACCTTCATAATTGATCTAAGTGTCGTTTACATCGCATCCCATAATCATGTGACCTTTAACACCACACGCCCAACAACGATAACTTTTATACCTGCTCTTTTCAGCATATCAATATGGTGTTTCATAGCGCACACGCCACACGGAAGTCTGGTGTGTATGCGTCTATGCGAGCCGCTGCCGGCTCCCGGCCACTCACATGACACGTCCCCTTCTACTTCATTAAGCATTGCTCACGAGCTTGGAGACATCACACTGCTCGGCTTATTTTTGCTTCCTTCAATGATAGCGTATGAACATTCTGCTCAAACAATCGGTCTCGCTTGGGACCCACGTTCATACCCAGCATGAACCTGTCGATCAACATCCTTTCCAGAGCGCCACCAAAGTCGCAGCGAATGGCAAGACTCGAAGTCAAGTCGGCCAATCATGAATACTTTCGCGTTGCCACTGTTACCGCTACGAATACGCTGAAGGTGATTAACACGTATTCCTGTGGACTCGGCTCCTCTAAGTTTCAGAGACTCCACCTGACCCGTGTCCTGATGGGTTTTGTGTTCTTCTTTCTTCCAATGGTTCGCTGGTGGTGAATTTCTCGACCTACGCTTCCAGTGTCACTGATTGATATAGGTTTGTTCGTTTTTTGGGGATTAGTTTTGGGATCACCTGGGACACCTTACTTAAGATTAATAGGATAAAGGAGCGTTTCTTTTCTTGGTCCCATTGTCCTCCTGCGTAGGCCCCAATTGCCTCCTCTCCTTTTTCTCCACCACTCGTTGGGCCAACCTTTCGGAACCGCTGAACTCCGGGTTCACCACTGGGTGACTCCAACTAGTCTTTTAGAGTCGTGGTTTGAGATAGTTGGGATTTTGGCCTCTGATCTCATATACTGCCACCTCATGATGTATTGAGGCTGTTATGGCTATGTAGTCACGGGTATGCCAACGTCGGTAACCAACCACGCTAATTTTTAGGGTTCCGTAACCAAATGGCAAAAAACGGAACCCTTCTATGTAGTCACGGGTCATTTCATCGTACCCCCACGTGTGGGGTATCAATGTGAGAGCTTGAAAAATGATAAAGAGGTTTCTAATATCATTTTTTTATAAATAGAATAGTAAGTTAGAGAGAGACACTTCCAAAGTTGAAAAATTGTGTCCCCGCCCCCTCTAATTTCGAAACAATGGGGTTGATAAAATCAAAAAAATATATGATGTACATTACCAGAAAATCTAACAACGAAATTTTTTTGAACGATTTCTGGTGTGATTTTTTTTTATACGTCATAAACGGTGAACCACTATTTTTCATATTAAAGCTGTAGTAGGTGCCTTAGTAAATAAAAATTATTTCATTTTATGTTACTTGCTGCTTCGAAATCCTCTACGGGCGAGTCCGACTTGCGCTTGGCCATTTTTTTAGGAGGAATAGTGCCTAGATTTCCTGCCCTGCCAGCGCTGCGCAGGTTTGCTCAAATTCGGTGGCATTGTCTTCTCTTACCTCTGGTAGAGCATTATAAGCGTTGCGTCTCATGGTGGTTATGAATGTACTGCCATTTAACATGACTCCCAGGCCAGAAGAGATGCTTACTGCATTTTTGCCGTAAGCGTTGCAGAAGGCTAGACCTGTTATTTGAGTGTTATTATCCATGAACCGGGCTACAGCTCTAATGCGTATTCCGGGAGATCACTTCTCGTCATGTGGTAGAATGTCAAACTCCACACATTTGAATGTAGAATTTATTGTGTGGTTTGTGTGTTGGTGATTGTTCGTTGCCTTGTGTTTATGGAGTTGGCTATTGTGCTATTTCGCCTTGATGTGATCCCGGCGATTTCTGTCGGGAATCCATGTAGATGGTCCCATTGTGTTGAGATTTTTACTAATAGCGGTTTGTGCTAATATTTATATTGCCATGACTACGTTTACTGCGGGAGAATATCTATCTTATACTGCGAGGCACAACTAGTAATAGATACCTACGTATAAATTTGACAGGTGTATTTCATTAATAAACTTGTATAGATAAATAAATATTCCAAGACACCACTAAATTACCACGTTAAGCAGAGCTTCGAAATAATGATATATTTCAATCTTTACAAAAACATTTTAGGTGAATTCAGATTGACATATCAAAATGATTTAATTGGAAAACTGCTACTATGGACTTTGCGGTTTTGTTCTACGCATCTAGCGAGTTATTAGTTTTTTTACACAAACCATCCGCCCTGGCGGTACAATACCTTCCACGTTGGACCTGTGCGCTGTTGCCCCACATGCGGGTGGATAGATAATGGTTGGTAAGTACCAGTGAGTTAGATAATTAGGTCCTCAATTATTTGTATGCAAATTATAAGTGCATTATTTGCTAGTTAAATTATGTACATATAATTAAACCAGGTATCTAATTTGTTGCCAAGCCATTAATTTTTGTAGGTACTTTCATATAACACAGCAAGTACACATACCACTTCAGTAGGAACTGTTTTTAACGTAGGCTCCTTTAATTTTACTAGAACGTAGAATAATAGATCGATAATATCACAAAAGTTTGCTAAATTATCCAAGTTATCCAATTGTTGCAACACTAGATCCAATGCTGGAACATCTGTTATCACACTAAGCTGAAAAAATGTGTGATTTTTTTACTAAAGAAACTACTGAATATTTAAGAAGATAAGTATGTACTGAAGTTAATGATGTAGCTAATCTTCAATCCATTGAAATAAAATATTATCAAAAAAAAATGATTTTGAACCTACTTTACATAGAAATTTAATAACAAACAGAAAATAATTAACGAAAGGTTCATTCATTCTCAGTAAGAATATATAGGTTACTAGGGACTTTAATTTCTGCAATACCAGTTCGTCCATATCCTTAATACCATTCTTCATGAAGGCTGGAGGAAATGGCCGTAGACAACTTTCATATCTAAAGCTAAATGCAGCCGCCACAAATAAACTCCACTTAACATCTGCCGCCTTAAAGTCCTTTTCCAAAACTAGTCTGCAATTAACGGTAAAACAACATCAAGCTACACAAATCAAATTCAGACATAAAGTGATGCTGAGAAATTATTAGTTAATGGTCGGACAATGATAATTAATATTAAATAAGAAGCAGATAATTATGTCATCAGTGAGCGCATTGTAAAGACTCGAATACGACCCAATTAAGTCATTTTTTTCAGTTAGTCTACAGCAACGAACATGCCGTTTCGTTTGTGTGGTTACCAATTTTGACCAAATATGCCAATTACACCATATAACCGGGAGATAACCTGCACGAATTAAGCAATGTGTTGCTTAATGAGGTGGACACACAAAATATTAAACAAAAAAATGATTGGTGATTTTTTTCCATTGCAACACAACTTAAAAAAGAAGTTAAATGGTTTAATGAAAAAAAAACCTAGTAATTATGAAAAAAAAATACTTAAAATGTTCATAATCTACATGACCTAACCCTATCGACCCTTACTTATTTCAACAATTTATTTTATTTTATTTGCGTAAGAACACATTACAGGTAACAGTTTGAGAGAGTACAAAATGTTTATATAAGAAATATAAGACTAAACTATCACCTAAAAACATGCATCCCTGTCATGATTAACTCGGTTACACAAAAAGAAACGAGAGAAGAGAATCGTGTTACACAAAAATGCCATCAAGGCTAGGCATATATTATAATGCGGTAGCTTCATTTGACATACATAAATGTTCTATAGGGATCTAAATTAAATACATACATTATTATTTATTTATTTTGATAAATAGAAGTCAGTCATAAAGGGCCGCTAGAGCCCTCTTAAAGACATTTATTTTAGGGTTGAAAATATCAATATCATGATTTTGAGGAATATCATTGTATTGGCGACACATCCGGACTATTGGGTTATAAAAAGACGTATTATTGCGGTAAACCTGAAGGGAAAAAATTTACGACTACGTGTTCTATTGTAGGTATTAAACTTCAATGCTGATAAAAGTGGAGGAGAATCTATATGTGAATTAAGGATTTTGTGTAAATGTATAAGTTCAGACTGTTTACGTCTTACTTCTAGTGTTGTCATGTTGAATTTATTTAATCTATCTTTATATGTGCCTAATGCACGGTGAAAGCCCTGTCGGTAAGAGAGAATTTTAAGGAATTTCTTTTGCAAAGATTCAATGCGCAGACTATGCACAGCATAGAAGGGTGACCAAATAATAGACCCATACTCCAAGTTAGTTCTGACAAGTGTATTGTATAAGTATATGATGGCACTAGACTTCCTGAAAACCCTCGTATTCCGCATTACAAAACCCAAAAGCTTAGAGGCTTTTTTATAAATTTGATTGTAATGATCTCTAAATGATAACTTTTCATCAAATATTATGCCCAAGTCTTTAACCTTGCTTAAACGATTTAAAGTAATCTGATCAAGTTCATATTCAAAGCATATTTTATTGATTTTTCTCGTAAATGACAAGACAAAGCACTTCCTGATTCAGATACATGCCATTTTTAGTACACCATTGAGACACCGTGTCAAGATCCTGCTGAAGAATTTCCGCGTCCTTGGTACTATTAATAGTGTTAAAAATTTTAAGATCATCAGCATACGAGAGACATGGACACTGAAGTCTATTTATGAGATCATTTATAAATACATTGAAAAACAAGGGGCCCAAATGCGAGCCTTGAGGAACACCGGATCTGACAGATATTGGATCAGACAATTCACCCTTCAGCGCGACTAATTGACTTCTGCGAGACAAATATGATTCAATCCATCTTAGTAGTGAACCATGTATTCCCGTGGCCTCCAACTTCCTACACAATAAAATGTGATTAACCTTGTCGAAAGCCTTGGAGAAGTCAGTGTATATAGAGTCTACTTGTACATTTTTGGCAAAGGCTTCGCAGAGATAGTATTTATATTCTAAAAGGTTTGATACAGTGGACTTGTGTTTAACAAAACCATGTTGTTTGGAAGAAAGGCATGGACTAATATGAAAGTACAGAACATCATAAACCAGTGATTCAAGAAGCTTTGGACAACAGGATAAAATACTTATTTGTCTGTAATTTTCACACATAGACTTATCGCCGCCCTTGTAAATGGGGATGACATGAGCTATTTTCCAACGTTCAGGGAAAACTCCTAATTTTAATGACTGGTTGAATATTATAAAAATGGTAATGATAATTCATCAGCGCATAGTTTAACAACAATTGGAGGGATTCCATCAGGCCCGGCACTTTTATTAGGATCTATGTTTTTAATTTTTTTAAGGATAATTTCTTCAGATATTACAAAAGTTGACAAATAATCTTGTGATGTCACATTCTTTGAGTCAGATTCATGATTACCAACAACGCTTCCACACGTAGAATCCTCGAAAACCGAGCTGAAATACTGGGAAAACAGTTCGCAGACGCCCTTCAAGTCAGATGCTTCATTTTTATTGTATTTCATAACTTTCGGGATATCGCTATATTTTTTTCTCTTACTATTAACAAATGACCAGAAGTACTTTACATTGTCATTTATTCCATCCTCAACTGAACTCACGTAGTTTTTGTAACATTTATCTATTAGGCGCTTACATCGAGCACGTAGTAATGAAAATACATCATAATCTCGCGGGTTCTGGAATTTTTTATACCGCTTATGATATTTGTGCTTTTCAGCTATACAGCGTATGACAGAAGCACTAAACCATTTGGGGTATTTTTGGGAGCCTCTGGTTACAGTAGGTGTATATTTCTGAACTATATCTATGACAGTGTCAGTAAAAACATTCGTATTAAGAATGTTACAATTTACATACAATGTAAAAATGTTACATCAGTAAATATGCCGATTCATATTTGCCGATGCCATACATATTAATATTAGAATTTGTTGAAGAACCTGAGGGTCGGTAGGGTTAGGTCGTGTAGATTCAGAACCTTGGCTCTTCATGAGATCTGATATCTTTTTCACAGGACAAACCTGTGGTTGTCTTGTCAACATTTTACTAGAAATGAATTTATAAATTTGGTGAAAGTTTCATATTAAATCGCCCCCCCCCCTTTAGGAGACGGGAGCGAAAATCATTAGTCCATTTTTTTATTACATACAAAACTTTGATTACATACCAAATATAACATAAATAGCGTATTACTTATAGATATCAATAAAATCTAAAGTCATACAGGTATTCGATTGAGACTGCATGTTTAATAAGTTTATTATCGACATCATATCCTGAGAAATATGAACTATCTGGTACATCCAGAACCAATTCTATGAGAGAGTTCAAAAAAACGACGAAACACTTCGAGAAAAGGTAGGTATTTCGTTTGGCTAAATCAAAAATCAAAATTTAGTTTTATGGCTCTCCTGAAAAGACCTGTTTTGGTGGTTTCGCATAATAAGGTTACCTCATACCATGAGGTATTGCTATTGGATCAGCATAATATTGTTGGTAAAGCACATTATGTAGAAGTGATCGTCGTAGCTGCAATTGTGAGTATTCTTATGATGAATTTGAAGTTACCTATCTCGTATACTTGTATCTCAATATACTAGATATTCAGTAGTTAAGTGTATACTTACTTAGTGTACATTGCATGTACTTCGTACAACTGCAATGCATGTATTTATCATATTATAATGGTTGAGAAGGCAGCTACAATACCTAGGGTTCGGATTTTGGCCCCGTGCAGTAGGCAAAAACATATGTACCTATACATGAACTGGCTGGGCCGGATCTAGGGGCCGTGGGTCGGGGCACGGTCAAGGGGCAACAAACCGACTTATGGACAATTCATCATTTACCTTACTTGCCCACGAAATAAATAATAGTACAAGATATATAGCAGATATGTCATGGCCATATAAATTTGACCGATACCCAGAGCGCGGAGTAAGGCATGTTACTCGACCATTAAATTTATTTTTGCAAAGTTCAAAATTGTCGCCCGTAGTCAGGGGTGTCATTCCCTTAGGTGGCGGGTGTGCGTTGCACACGGGCGCCGCAGTCCTAGGTCCGAAGACCGCGCGCTTGCTGCTCGTAGGGGCGCTAAGGTAATGTTTGCACACGGGCGCCATATGAGCTCGAGATGGCCCTGACCGCAGGAATCGCAGATCGCGGTCAGCAGGCGCGTGCAGCCGCGATCTGAGGAATGACGCTATATACGAAAACTCTCTTGTCGATCTCTCTCCACGGCAGCAGTGTATTATTTCAAATATACCTAGTTGTTTCTCTATGTAAATTGTTGCAAATTTAGCTACTTTATAGCTATATCATTGTTATGGTGGACAGCTACAGTTGAAAAAAAATTAAAGATGCTTCAACGGCCATCGGTTCTGCGACATACGTTACCCATTACCAATTTAGTTTGCTAATCTGGCGAGCTATGTCGGTAACTTTAGTTTTCTTGCGGATAACATCATTTCTGATTTTGTCAACAAGAGAGACTCCCAGCATAGCTAGCTCCATCGCCCGTTGAGTAACTTTAAAATGATTAACCAATCCCGCAGTCAGTGACCATGTCTCATTTGCGTATGTACCTAAGTACGGGAAGGACGTATTTTTGAAAGACTTTTGTCTTTAAGCGTTGCAGAATCGTCGACGTAAATACCTGATGTAACTTGCCGAATGCCGCCCAACCCAAGTGAATCCTCCTACTAGGTTCCCTCTCGAAATTATGCCGATCAAGTTTTGGCCCAAATAAACGTATTCTTGGACAATCTCGCGAAGGATGCCACCGACGTATATTGGTTGTGACAACTCTGAAAAACAACTTATAGACCTTATCAGAAACGCTATCGGTCTATAATTCTTAAAGAAAGTTGTATCACTCTTCTTGTAGAACAAGACGACGCTTCGGGACCACGCCTCCGGTGTAGTAGTAGTAGTAGTTCCCTGGTAGATGACGGAATTAAAAGAGCTCAACTAATGCCCTGAGGATGGGTTGTCCACCGGTGTTTAGGAGTTCTGTCGTAATACCGTCATCCCACAGGGCCGCCCCACTTTAAGTTGCTCCAGTGCTGCACTAATCTCGCTAAAGTCAACATCTGCGTACAATGGCGCCTTAGTAGGGCACGTAGATCTTCGGTGTCTTCGGTCTGTGGCTGATGAGCGCTCGATGAATACAGTCGTCCATACAATTTCTCAACCTCTTCCAGGACCTGTTGGCGCGATGTGAATAGTTGACCATCTGCTGTCTTAAGCTTCATCAGATGGCTCCTTCCGAGTGGTTTTTGGAAAACTTTGGGCCCCTTGTTCTGCTCAATAAGGTCCGTAATGAACCTTGTTAACATTCTTTATACGTTGTGGCTTTATCAAGCATACAATTGACTGGTTATTGAATCACCGTTTTCCAAGTGGCAATTTTTTATTGTCAATAGGTAGCGGTTCTGGCGACAGATTGGTGCAAGGTGTCATGGAGCACCTGTTTTTGTATCCTTGTGTACTCGTCAACGGCCAAGTCTCACACCATAACGTCTTTGTCTTGATTTCATTACTTTTTAGAATGAATAGAGATAATCAAGCAGCTCCATTGCGACAAAGGTAGTTTTTTACAGAATGTTTTTGGTGGGATATTTATTTCTTTAAAAAGCTCTTAATTAATGTCGGCAGCTGAGCTCCACAACAGTAGACCATACGACATGACACTATGAAAATAACTAAGATAAATCAATCTTGCCGTTTCTACGTGCAAAAGTTATTTTAGATATTAAAAACTTGTAGAAGAATTAACAACCCATCACGCTATTGTGCCACATTTTCAAGTTGTTCTCATGGATCACGATCCGTTATGCGCGTAGGTTTGACGACTTCCAGCCCCCCGAACAAGCTGGGTTCCTCAAAGACTTCAGCACCATAGACCACATGCATACGCTACAGCAGGTTATACAGAAGACCGCAGAGTATAATCGACCTTAATGTTTGGCGTTTGTGGACTATGAGAAAGCCTTCGATTCGATCGAGACTTGGGCTTCATTCCCTCCAGCGGTGCCTGACTTGACTACTGCTAAGGATATCGGATTGTTGAGATGTTTGTACGAGTGCGCTACACTATGTCAGGCCGAGTACATGAAGAGCTTACACAATCATTGGCACCAAGGAGTAAGACAGGGAGATATAATATTTCTGAAACTGATCTCAATCGGTAAAAAGTTGCAGATTTGTCCAAATGTCAATCAATTAGAGAACTTATTATATAAATTAGTGAAATTATATAGGATGATAAAATAGCTATAGATAAAATTGGGCGGGGGCGGCATTTCTCAATTTTGCCCCACCCAAGAAAACTTGAAGATCCGGCGCTGTGAACTGGACACATTCTGTTTGTAGTTGTCCACACCAATGAGCCAATGACGATCGAAGTAAAATTGCGAAGCAAAATTTTATTAATTTAGGTAACGACCGTTACATATTGTATTTTTAAATAAAAGAATATTGATTTTTACAATGACCTGCTGAATGGTACGTTTATTTATTACTATTTAAAAAATATACCTAATTTTCGTTAATTAAAAAAAAAACACATTCCTAGAAAAAGTGTTAAAAAATGATAAGGCTTGGGAACTTCAAAAATTCATTTGATAAGGGGGGTAAAACATTTAAAAACTTTGAATGCCATAAATCCAGACATATTAGGAAATCTATTATTTCTGATGTCTTTAGGTGGCATTGGTGTTCCACGAGTTAACTACTGTAAGGTATATATAAGGGTATCAATGTTTACCTTAAATGTACAGCCTTTTTCTCCAGAGAGTCAAGCTTAGCTTGATTTACATCTGAAACAGTTTCCGAAGCCGATGCTAAATTGCAATTGGTTGCCGTATCCGACAGAGCTTCAGAATTTCCATCCATGTTCACTTTTGTACTCTAGTGTATTAGATACTTTGATTAGATACGTTAAAGTAAGTACCAAAGAAATATAATTCTGAATTCTTTAAATTATTTAAACACTGTTTAATTTTATTACTGAGAAAGTCAGTAAAACATTTTTGTCAAAATATTTTTCTTTTAAAATAACTGAAGATCGATTTTTGTAGGCTCACAGAGGCTCGCTCACTTTTAAGGCTTTAGGGCCGATTCCCGGAAAAAAATATGCAAGCTTTTATTTTTTTATGAAATCTTACGTCTTTCATTCATGTTTTGAGGCTTAATTCGGAAAAAAATATGCAAGATTTATTGTTGTGACAAATAGTCCGCAATCAGCTACAATTTTTTACTAATTTTTAGCTTTCTACCTTGTAAACTGTGAACAGATTACACTTTTCAAATAATGCAATATTTTTGATAATGATAAAGAGTTTTCACACCAATCCACCAATTTGCTAATATCGCGAGATCTCGAAAATGGCAAGATCTCGCAGTATTATTATTCATTAACTCGCGGGATCTCGCTTGCATCCCAATCTTGCGAGATTCGCATTCCCTAGTTCCATTAATGCGAAGAAGCCACCAACATTGGGTAAATTAGCGACAAGTTTAGAAGAGCCATACTATTAGTATAGATAGATAAACGTTTAATTGCACTAAGAGACATACATGCTTAGATACATTAAAAAAGTTACAAACCAATACACAACATCATTGTTACACAAAACATTATTAATATATTATAATTAGACTGCAGACTACACATACATTTTGCAGCAGTGCAAAAGGGCAAAAGCTCAGTACTAAAAATCATTGATTCGCTCAAAGAATAAATCAGTGATTTTTAGCTTTTGCCGGAGCAACCCGAGTAAAAGTAAAATATTTAAATACAAATATTTAATCATACATCAACTTAACAGAAACACAATGCGTTAATGTATGAATAGTAGGCAGGTAATATTTTAATCCTTAACCTATTTACCGCCGTGATTCCAGATACAATAAAAAATCTATTGTCTGTTGAATATATGCAACTGCGCCGGTTACAGGGTAAATATAAATTAACAACATACCTATCTATCTATTCAACCTATCGCAGTCCACTGCTGGACATAGGCCTCCCCCATTTTGCGCCAGATATCCCGGTCCTCCGCTTTTTCTCATCCAGCCTCCACCAGAGACCTTTCGAAAGTCGTCGGTCCATCGGGCCGGAGAGCATCCTACGCTACGCTTGCCGAGATGCGGTCTCCACTCCAGAACTCGTCTGCTCCAACGGCCCGAGGTTCTGCGACATACGTGACCAGCCCACTGCCACTTCAACTTGCTGATCCGGCGAGCTATGTCGGTAACTTTAGTTCTCTTACGGATTAAATCATTTCTGATCTTATCCCTAAGTGAGACCCTCGAGCATAGCTCGCTCCATTGCGCGTTGAGTGACTTTGAACTTGAGTACCAAAGACCCGCAGTCAGTGTCCATGCCTCAGCTGCGTATGTTAGTACGGGTAGGATGCATTGCTCATACTTTTGTCTTCAAGCATTGCGGAATCGTCGACATGAAGACCTGACGTAACTTGCCGAATAACATACCTAATAAAATGTATTTGTTTCTCGAATGTACAAAATATTCAACTTATCTTATTCAAACATTTTAGATGTATTTTTAGTAATTATCCTAAAATTTAAAGTAGGTAAATACTTTTCTCAGTACTGGTATCATTCCGTCTGGCGACAGTGGCGCAACGTCTGCGGGACTACTTTCGTGGAACAGACTGGTCAATATTTTTCTCAGTACTGGTATCATTCCGTCTAGTGCTCGGAAATACTACACAAATACTTTATTTTGCATAATTTGATATTAGTCGTAGGTTCTACACACTAATAATTCTTCAAACTTTTAAAAATATTTTTATTTCTTACCTTATTTATGTTATATGGTATCAACTTATTTTTGTATTTATTGACGAGTGGCATTCGGTAGGAATAGGATATTTATTACGGAATAAATAAATACCAGTTTTTAGTATCGCAAAGGATTACAGTTTCTAATACATAATGCAACACCTATAAATAGCAATGTATGTACTTTAAATGCTAAAATAAAAGAAGGCAACCCTATTTTATTAATATATCTAAACACACGGGTGATCGCGACACTAATCGACATATCAAGTCTGACCGCTTCAACGCATTCATTCTCAAAAAAAAAATCTCTTTGATGTACCGACAGACGACGAGTAATCGCCAAACGGCAAGCGGCGTTGTAATGACGTTGAAAATTATCGCGTTTATGTGGTGGCCACACCTGTAGTAAACGCTTCATTTAATGACATTTCCCGTTGGTCTGGCCCCAGCATACAAGACACTGTGCGGCTTAGAGTAAGAATGCTATGTTATGTTGCTATGCTGTGCGGCATATTGCACAGTGCTGCAAACTTAGCTATTTTATAGCTAGACTTTATAGACTTGGTGGGTTCTTTATTAGTAAAAGACTACCCGCCTCGGCATTTCGAAGTAACGACGTAGGTAAAAGGCTCTTTTTTACCAATTTATTCGCCTTTTTACCTTTCCTCCTCAAAAAATAATAAAGTCTTTTGATGAAATAATAAAGGAGCTAAAAAGTAGCTAATAAAAAGTTTAGCTACAATTTTTTTTGGTCGTTGAAAAAAATAAGGAATGGCTACACTGAGGTAAATAGTAGTTTGGTTGTACTATGATGTCATATGATGGCAACAATCCCCGGAAATGAAAAATGGCGTTTGTGTTGTGCTAAGAACTTCAAGATAAACACACTTTGTGTATTTCTTGATTCGCATATGTGAATTTAATGTGATTGAATAGTTTTTATTGTAATATTAGAAAGTGGCAATATAAAGAGGACTAATGAGTTTATTGACCGATGTCTGCCGTGGCTCCCACTATTCCCGGTTAGTGTCTGAATTAAACCAATTTTTATGTGATCAGAACTATTAACTCGCGTAATTTCCTCGTTGTCTTCAAATATTTAAAGTTAAGCTCCTAGGTCTTAAAATCTGTACAACTTTTTGCTATGCATTGCATTATTAACTCATACAAAACAAGACATCGACCTATTTAAGATTTGACGTTGCTGTGCTGCGTGACGCGTTGACGACGACTCAAGTTTTTTACAATCGAAAGACTAAATTCCACTGTATAATAATATCAAAAATGTTTTAGTTCTAATAATATCTTATTTTTTTGTTGCTTTCGTATATCTATTTATCGTACCTTTGATAAAATGATGATATAATAAAATAGGTTGTGTCACTGTTAGGTTTTGCTAATTGAGTGCTTTTAAAAACACAAATCCATTACATGATGATACTCATGTAGACATTAATGACTCGTGTAATAATGTCTATATAATGTACCACTTACATTCCTCAATATAGAACCTGCATAAATTGAGAGCAATTTAATTCTAATTTCTATACCATCAATGCTTTCGACTTCATCATATTGGTTAGGAAATAAATAGAACTATATGTAATTTTTATAGGGGCTGACCCAGCAAAGGATATACAAAAGCGCCGTGCTGGCAGTGTTGGGTGAGTTGTAGCTTGGTAATCTTTTAGTTTTTTGCACAAATTCCATAATGCTTTATTGCAACACTTCTAAAAAGCACTGTTGCTTAAAATTATAATTTAAACACTGTAAGACAGCCCATTAGTTTTATCAAAGGTGCTTTTAAAACATTGACCTTCTAACATATTTTTATTTTAGATTCTTATTAACAATATATAATTTAGGAGTGATATACTGGTATACTATATGGTTAACTAAAGTTGGTTTTAAAAAAATCTGTTTCAGTCATACTGAGTTTTAAAAGTAAACTAATTTGTAGTTACTTATTAATCTTCAATATTTGTTTTCTCATATAATATGTCCCATGATTATAGTATAATATAGGTTCTACATTAAATAGCTTGAAAGGATTTATTATTATCAACTAGAAGGCTAGAACCGTTAACTCCAGTGTGTCTTATTTATAGTAATCCAAATACCTATGTATTGAATATGAGTTGCTTCATAAATGATTTGATAAAACTATTAAATCTCCTTATCCATTAAATAAAATAAAGATAAAATATTAAGACGAAACAGATGTCCAGCAACTATCCGGTGCCGGCCTACCTGCTTCCAAAATAATATTGACCGGATACAGGATAGCTACAAAAATACAGATAGGTAAACTAGATAAAAGAAACTTTTTTTAAATTCATTGCTTTATTTAAGTAGTCTTAGTTTCACTTCACAGAATCAAAATTAGTTTTAGTTATGAAAAATATTCTCTACCTACTGTTATGAATTTCCTTCAACATGGCTCCTGTCATGCCCTGACCCTAATGTTCACTTATGACATAAAAAAAAAGCAATCTTGAAATGTCTCATGAGTTTTGCGAGATACACCTGATTTTATCTCCTCTCTTCTCTTTAGCCGGTGTTAAAGATGAACTGATACTAGAAGACTCTTCACAAGAAATTTTCAAATATTCCAATAAGATCACCGCGCGCTCATGCGCTTCCAAAACAAAATCATGTTATAAACCGTTTTTTTCTCAAAGAACCAATCTAAATACTTTATGAAAATTTTCCTTTGAAAATCCAATTTAAAATAACAGTTGTAGGATCGAAACCAAAACAAAAGTTTTGGCAGCAAGAACATAATAACGGTTTGGAAATTAAACTGGTTTCGAAGCCTTTCTAGTCAGGCTCGAATATGAGAGAGTTCTTTGTTCAGTTTAAGTTTTATCTTAGTATTTTTTTTAAAGCAGTAACATGTGGTATAACTTCTGGCACTCGAGATAGTCCAGAACTTCTTATTTTAGCATTTTCATCATATGGTTTGAATAAATTGATGCACTTCTCGATTAAACTCCACTGTTGAACTGTTTTTATGATTGTTTTGGTGATGTCATTGTGATGTCAGTGAACTGATGCTCGGGTTAATTTAACCCTTTCTGTGATTGAAGTGCGTCAAAAGTCGCCTTTAGCAGCAGTCATTGCTGTTACTTTGGTCTGGACTTTTGAGTGTCTTGTTTATGGCTCTTAGAAGTGAAGGCTTTTGAAATAAACATCCAGCAGAATTGTACCGAGCCAAACGCACCCTTGAAATAGCAAAGGCCTGCCAGGCACTTGAAACATTTGTAACATTTGATTTTCTCGTAAATTATTTCTTATATATCAGTCTGGCTTGCCAGCATATAGAGAGGTAAAATTTGCTATTTTATCTAAGAGTCTCTTGGTATTGACTTTGGAAAGTGGAATCTGGTTCTTTCCACTATGAAAAATGGCTCGTCGAGTGCAATCATTTCGGTTATTAAATATGTAATGGTGCCCTCGTAAGATTCTTTCATAGTCAATTGCTACTGAAAATTGCTTAGTTTCGGTATTCGGCCAAACTAAAACTGCTATCTGATACATCCGTTAAACAGATCACTGGTTTTTATTTAATAAATATCCCCTGACCCTTGATGTAGTAGCCAATGTTTCAACCATTACACCAAATGGGTCGTCAAATTATTACAATATTATTCAGTCTTTTGAAAATAATTGAATACTAATGCTTCATTTTGTTATTCAATCACGGTTTATTTATGAAAAACATTTTTTTAGATCCGATGAAGACGACGCAAGTGGTGGAAAATACACCAGGATGGAGGAGGACAACATTCAAGATAAAGAGAGATTTGCGAGGTATACATTTTATTTTAACTGACAAAAAGATATTTAAAACATTTCAATTTAATTTATTGAAAAGATTACAGTATAATTAAAGAAAGATATATAATTAGTTTAATAAAAACAGTCAATTAAAATGAACCCATAAATATTATTGATGAAGTGTTTCATGCTTTTTATAATATTGAGAGCATAAACTCTGAGTAGCAAGTGAATATAAGTATTGAAATTTATATTAAGATTTGGAGAATACTATTTTAAATTAATCAAATACCTAATTTCAGGTCATTGCACACAAATTATCCTAAGTTTATTATGTATTTAGGGTGCAACAGAACTAACTACAATTTGATATACCTAGAACTCATCAAAAAAAGTACCTAACTATGGGACACCTCTGCTTATTGTCAAATCATCTCTTTCCTATTAATCGATTAAACATACCTGATAAAATAAAAATATCTAAATTATGTGATTATTTGTATACGCTATGTGGTGCATTAATATCACAGATTAAATAATATATTATACAGATGATGCATCCCATACTAAAAAAACGTGACCATCCACGGAAGCTATTTGAGGAAGCTATTTTTAACTCACTTTATTCTCACTAGGTCCGTGACTAGGTGCTTATAGCAAGATTCGCGTAGACAGATTGAACCGATATTTGAAAATCCGATAGGTGGCGCAAATCACAGTTATTAATTAATTACAGTTCTCAATAAGGACGGCAACAGCGCATTTATTGTTTATTCTTACGGCGCGCGTGCGCCTTGGCAGTACGGCAACGTCGCGGGTCAGTACGCTTTTCCGAATCCGATCCGACTAAAATTTAATTTCTCAAACCAAACATTTTGATAGGCATAGGTAGATAGGTATCTATGTATATTTGACGCGCGCGTCGTACGTATTGTGCAAATTTAATTGCAATTAACAATTGATTAATTGTGACGTTGCAATTAAACAATGAATTAATTGTTTATTGTGAACCAATAACTAATGAATTGCCAGATTTTGTAATTAAACTTTTATTTAATAAAACTATTACTCATTATTATTTCAAAAATATAGAAGATGGAGTAGTGGCATAGAGTAACACAAACAAGGTTGATTGAGCAGTAAGCTGTTGGTTCCAGGCGTGCAAACCTTTATTCGTGGGGTGGGGGTTATTAGAGGAGGCTCTTATTATATATAAATAAATATCCACAGACATTCACATAGCGCCATCTAGCCTCAAGTTAAGCGTGAAGCCTGTATTATGAGTTCTAAACATACTTATATACTTTTTTTGTAAATAATAATAATATATATATTTTAAATCGACAACACCCAGACCAATACAAACAGACATATTCATGCACTCAAATATTTGTACTGCCCGGGGATTGAATCCGGAACCCTGATGTTACAACAATGGGTAGTCGAATATGACGGGTTGCTTCACCTAGGAACATAGAATATAAAAGCAAAATATTTGCGAACGAAAAGAATCTTATGTAGGTATATAGCTGCAAGAGCGGTTGAATGGAAGCCATCAACGGCGATGATATAGATGCGAACACAAGGACTTAAGCGCCGTGCAAGACGCTTCACTTACGCGTTTTCTTCAAAATACTTATTACTGTTTTGAATCAATGGTTACGTATTCCGCACTTGTAATTTTTTTATTTATAAAAATAGTTTTCGACACTATATTAAATTGCTTTTTTAAATTGCTAAGGAATTGATATAATTTATTTTTATCACTATTAATACCGGTGAACTGAATTTAGTTTTGTAGACGGAAAGTAATGATAGGCTCCTTACAGGGTTAGGATGGTAACATATTTATGCATATCAATATATATGCGGTACTACATATTATGCCAAAATAACAATGTTTCAAATTTTTGTCGGACTGGCAGTTTGTTTGGCAGGCAGCTGATGTAATAAGGAAAAACAGGCTACTTTTGGACACGGGGGAAGGATGTAATAAAAAAAAAAAGAGGGGGACTGAACAAAACCGACTTAAAAAAGGAGGTTACTCAATTAGACCTTGGCGAAAAACGGACCCTTATAAATTCGTCAAGTCTGTGTGTCC
>PQWD01005540.1:0-95289 GCA_019425675.1 Leucinodes orbonalis
GCATGAAGTGTAGCCGACCCTAGTTCTTATTACTTCCGCTTTAAGATACATATTACATAAGATTTTGCTTATAAATTGTTTGTGTTTTATTTTTTTAACGATTCTTAAAACTGCCCTGCTTAGTCATTTTGTCGCTCCTGTAAACGTGCTAAAATGTAATGTTTGACCATCAATTTGGTCCAATGGTCATGCAGCTACTACACCGAGGCTTTGAATCCCAAACTCCCGTCCTTAAATTGGTTAAGTGTGCTAGACAGATCCAATAAGACAGAAATCAGGCTCTACTCGTATTAGTTGCTAACAATAACAAAAATATACTGTTCTACTGCTTTTAACTTTTGGAGCATTTCTAAACATTTTTTATTCTCGTCTTCAGTACTGCATTAAAAAAGGAAACTCAAAGTTGATGACCGCAACCTGTCTGATAGGAATTTGCGTGTTAAGCTCTCTATTACTACCGAATGTATCAAGGGTAGTTTTTTGATACCTGTAAGGACATGATCCTGGAGGCTGTACCAGTATTTACCCTAAATTTTATCCTCACAACCTAGAATTCTATCTTTATCTATTTCTTTTTCATGTGAGTCACTTGTAATAAGTAAGTACTTAAATAGATAAATATTATAATGATCAAAAATTTAAGTTATAAAAGTCAAATAAGTGGTACGGGTAAGATTATCTCTAGAAAGACTTCTAGCAACCCAAAATAACATTAGAAAAAAGAATGATAAACGGCATTCCAACTATATATATTATTTTAATGCGACGCAGTTTCCTTACCTGATGCTAAGTGATCCGCCTGTCCACCAATAAGTTATGATAAGTAGTAATTAGTTTCTGTTCCCTTGGGATTTACTTGGGATAATGAATGTAAGGTGTCTTATTCCCATTTAATTTACTAGCTACACTGCTCCTTCCGAAATGCAGTCTCTAGGTTTAGCTCTAGTTTAAAAAGCTGCAAAACCGAGGTAAACGACTTTGCATCTAACCTAACCTAGTAAAACTGAAAAACCGGAATCGTCTCCACAGTTATTCTGTTAGTTACATCCAATTGCTTCTCAATAAAGGTAAAAAATAAATGTGTATTGTAAGTAGCTAATAAGGACCACATGTCGAACTTGTGAAGAAGCAATTAATATTTGAATAGTCAATTATATAAAATAAATATTAAGTATACTAATAAAAACTAAGAAACCTACAAATGTAAAAAAGGTATCCCAGATCACTGTCCCTAGTCTGTGACATAGTACTCATAAATATTTATTATTATTATTAGTTCACAACAGGCTTCCACCAATCTTGGGATCGATTTGGATAGGTCACTCACATTAAATCGTCAGTATCATTTCAGCCAGCAATCCGCTGCAGGAATATACCTTCCTTGGTGACTCTCATCTATGAGGGATATCAGAACTTTACCTACCACAACAGTTTAGTGCGTATAAGCGGGTGGCTAGATCCTTTTTTGTTACTAGCCAGGGCCATTGCCGTTGGCATGGGTCTCAAAAGGTGAGCGACCAGTTGTAATTGTCATATGCCAGATTATTAAGAAGATACATACTTCATCATCATCAATTCATCATGCTACCTCACCGAGGGGCACGAGCCTAGCCGTAAAGGTTGTATATTTACTATTCCACAGGGTTCCAGTGCGGATTGGCCGACTACACGCACAACCTTTGAATTCCTTCACAGGCGTGCACAAGTTTCCTTACGATGTTTTCCTTCCCCGTAAGAGCGTCAGATAAACGTACATGTAATTTCCAACATTCGAAAGACATTTGCAGGAGGCGGGGCTTGAACCTGCACCTCCATATCGGAAGGCAGTAGTCCACTCATTGAGCCACCAACGCTCTTAGGTACATTCTTACTAACGAGTAAAAATGTACCTAAGAGCGTTTTTAACGACAAAGGATCAGTTTTATTTAATACTTGCTATGCTTAAGGCCGCAGATGGCCTTTACAGCTTCACCGGGAAATTGTCGAGCGCAGATGGCTCTCAGCCTTAAACATTTACGCAACGCGCCTAAGAGCGTTCCAGAGTGTGACTCAAACCTCGGCTTAGGGCGTTGCGGGGAGAGCTAGTTAACCTAGTATATGTTTGGGGTGAGCCGGCACTCGCCGGTTACGCGAATAGGGCCTGAGCGAACCTACGGGGGAATCGCGACAGAGGCCCCCGCCGGCGGAGTTTCATTGCCACAAGAGAAGGAGATTTATCACATGTTCTACCACGACAGCTTCTGCTGTATGTTGGGAGACGTCCTCTTTCACCATGCAGTAGTATTCTGCACTGAATGATTTAAATCGAAGTGATTTTGCACATGCAAATTGCAAGCAATTTTTTGTAGTCATTAACCGGTATATAGCGGCAGGTATAGGTAGATCTGTAGACTTTGGATCCCTTGAGATTAATTAAATTGACAGAATTCCTTAAATTTCGGAAGCATTTTTCCGAAATAATTTTACTTTTGAAACTAAAATTTGAAATATTTTATATAATTATCGAGTGTAACTACAATCTCGTAGCATCCCCTCTCCCACGCATATCATATTATGTTCAGTATATTAAAATCTACGAACTCTGGATTGAAACCTTATAAGGGTAAACCTATGTAGGACTAATCATAGAGAGACCGCAACGGGGAAAGCCAGTGGTCGGAAATGTCCCGTCCTAGCTATAAATTGTTATAAATTGTGAAATATAATATTATACAATACTGAGTCATTTTGAAAAGGAAAATATGAATGACGTTTTTAACCAAACGTGCTAATAACTGATCCTAAGTGCGCTAATCATCGATGCATTTGTAGGTATGTATAAATATCAAGGCAGAGCCGTCGCAAGGAGCGCTTTATTTAAACCATTAACAAGATTAGTTAAAGGTTAAAATAAAATATACTAGTTATGATGTTGATTCACATTTACTAGATATTTTGTAAGCAACTGTCGTCATTATTATTATTGGGTAGCGTTATTATTTCCTTTTTCTCTTTGGTTCCACTGCAAACCAGCGCCTTGACAAACTCTCTTGGCATTAGCTGAGTGCCGCCATTTTAATAATAATAATAAAATCATTTATTCAGTGCCAAATACATACAAAGTTCTTAGTCTAAATTACAGTAAGGACACTGAAAGGTGCCCACTCAGCTTTATGTCGAGGTACTTAGTAAGCACCGCGACACTGATCTTCCGTGTGCACCGGATGCAAAGAGAACGCAACCGCCTGCGCCAACGCCGTAACAGTATCTATCAGATAAATAAATACTTAATGAATACATACAAATTTATGTTTTTATATAAATATTATATGTTAAAATACGGGCATGCATGTAATAAGTTAAAGTAAGATATACATTTTAAATTCATAACAAAACGTACTTAAAATAGGTAATATTATAGAAGGGTATGTAAGGACATATATATATATATATATGAAATAAATAGACAGTGACTCATATTGTGATTTCTGGTCTAACAAAAGGTGACTTCAATTTAATTTTAAATGTTTTAATATGTTAAATGTTTTAATATTTTGGTAGCATTATTATTATTTTAAGGACTGACATGTTATAATTTGTATTGCGACAAATAAATACTTTTCTTTCTTTCTTTCATTAGTATTATAGTAAAGAACGTCGGTGGCTCAGTGGTGTGGACTGTCGCCTTCCTACCGGGAGGGCTGAGGTTCAAATCCCGACACGTACCAATGTATTTTCTAATTTTCGAAAAATATATGTACGTTATCCGACGCTCTTACGGTGAAGGAAAACATCGTGAGGAAACCTTCATGCACGCCTGCGAAGAGATTCGAAGGTTGTGTGTGAAGTCGTCCAATCCGCACTGGGCCCGCGTGGACGACTAAGGCCTAATCACCCTATACGGGTAGGCTCGTGCTCCTCGGTGGGGACGTTTAATGAGCTGATGATGATAGTAAAGTCCACAGTGCATTACCACCGATTGATGAAAGATTTCGAATGGGACCTATCTATATCTAGAAAGACATAAAGAATAATAGTTATTTTGTTCATTTTGTACTTACAAGTTAGTCCATAAAAAAACGTTTTTAATGCTGAAATGGTTGCCACTCAGCTAACGCCAGAGTTTTTTAAGGCGCTAGTTTGCAATGGAGCGCTGTGTCTAGTATACTTACGTATGTATGCTTTTGTTACGTTTCCTTTAAACACTTATCGACTATCGGTTCTACGCAATATGTACTTTGCCCACTGCCACTTCAACTAACTAGTCCTATAGGCTATGTTACGGATATCCTTGTTTCTGATCTTATCGCGTAGGTAAACACCTAACATAGCCCTCTCCATAGCTCGCTGAGCAACCTTGAGGCCAACTCTCAACCACATGGACGGATGACCTGGTAAATGTGGCGTCAACTAAATGGATGGATGTCCACTGCTAGGGATTGGTCCACGTGGAAATCATCTGGGGAGGCCAAAGGGTTCTGGGTTCGATCCCCGGGCAGTACAAACATTTGTGTGCATGAACAGATCTGTTTATATTGGTCTGGGTGTTTCTATGTATAATATGTATGTATTTATTAAAAAAGTATTTTGGTATGTTTATTAAAGGATATTAATATGAAATAAATTATTATTATTATTTATTTTTACACAAATACTTATGTCACCCATTTCTGGGGTATTGCCCCTTTCGCGGACTTGTGGCCAGGACGAAAGTGGTTTTTGTTATTATAGGAATAAAATTTTCGCACAATTCGACAAGTATTCAGGATCGTCGCTTATTGAAGAAGAAGAAATGTTAGAAGATGAATTTTTAAAGTTTCGAGGCTGCTGTGTAACGTTTTTGGGATTATGAGATGAGACAATAATAGGTGTACTGTCTTTACGGTTTCTACGTGCCATTGTGATTTAAGTGCAATAGCCAGATCGGTTATAATTATTCGGTGGCTCTCTGTGTAAATGTCAATGGATAGATATTTCCTAGTATATATGTCACCGGAAAATAGCAAGAAATGCAAATTAATTAATTTCCTAGGAAATTAATAACCTTACGTACCACCGTCCCACCAGCTTGGCTAGCCGTGATATGATTATATGTTAAATATATCTGTTTTATTTTTCATCAATCTTTTCTGAATTAAGAACTAAACTTTCTTGGCAAGAATAAATAAATCAACAATTAATGAGCAACGTAAATTGATCAACCCAAGCTCCGGCCCTGTTCTAATGCAAGACAATAATTGAAACTGTATAGAACAGCTATCCGTTCCATAAATCCAATTTGTGTTGAGAAACACACAAGAGCGGTTGTTCTGTGTTGCGTTTTAAAGTGAAACGATACAAAAAATACAATGGTGTGTATTACAAGTGTTCAGTAAAACTGTGTGTTTGATAAAGTTTGCGTTGTTTCGCCGAGTGAGTGAGATTACCGGAGCCCCAATTTCCTCCCACCCTATCTGTATTTCCATAAACCTCTTCCCTTTTCAAGTTGGAAAATCCCTCGCTCTTTTCATGTTACGAGTATTCATGGGTGGTATCACCATCAGATGCTCTTTCGCCTAACTATGCAATAAAAAAGTATTAGGTATTCCGACAGCGAAACATGGGCCAACATTGAAACTCATAACTTATACTTCTTCGAGCCAACAGTTCAGATATCCTTTTTCCAAAACCTGGTACAGCTATACGCTATACGACGCTACTTTGAAGTCCTGCTTAGAGCACGCAGATCACTAGATACTCCTCATCATCTCCATGACGGTAGCGAAACTGTGAAGCCGTACATATGTACTGATATGTACGAGTATAGGTACGTTGAGCGTCGGTGGCTCGGGAAAACATGAAGTCGGCCAAGACGCGGCACTGGGCACGCGTGGACGACTTAGGCCTAATCACCCATTGCGGGTAAGCTTGTTCTCCTTGGTGGACATTAGAATGAGCTGATGATGAGTACGTTGAAGTAAGGATCGGTCTCTACCGATCTCTCTTTAGGCCGTGCAGATTCAGAAGCTTGGCTCTACATGAGATCTGATATCTTCATCATAGTGAAAACCTTATGTGGTCGTCTTGGCAACATTTTACATGAAATGTTTTTGAGGGATCTATGATGACATAAATAAATAAATTTTTAACATATATTTTTACAAAATGTATATAGTCCCATTTTAAAAATATACATGGTTTGTTTACAGGAAAATCGGGGGCGCTACTGTGTGCTGCCGTGGTTCTGTTGTCCTTCATTGACATTTGTAAGATTCTAAATATCCATTGTAACCTACACCTGTATTAACACAAACATCTGTTTGAACTACTGCGTAGACTTTGCAGTTGAACCAAAAATTCCACGAAAAATTAAAGTAGATAATTTAGTTAATATAAGTAGAGGAATATTGGTGAACGTGTTATACAGAATACCTAATAACAAATAAATTTAAAGTTATTTTAGGGCATATTCCCAGTTATATAAACTGGTCCTATATACGATAAATAGCGGCATCTCTTTCTAACTAAATTTAAGTAAAGATCAACGTTGAGTCTTGTTCTAGCATACGAGCCTTAGATCTTATTTTTATTAGACGCGGACGCGTCGTGAGTACAAATCACGTGGGGAAACGTTTCTATGACATTTTTCCTAGTTTACCTACTTAGGATAGTGCAAGCTGATCCAGTGTTAGAGCTAACACTTTTTTGTATAGGTGAACTCCTTTTTTAACGATTTAGCCCAAAAAGGGCCATCTAGCTCTTTCGACATGTTAACAAGTACTTTTTTGCTATTTCATCGGTCATGATCACGTTTTTTTAGACGCTCTAAAATAATATCTTGATGACATGATTATTTCAGCATTTTTAGAACAGAAAATCTTTTAATGCTAAATCTAGCCCATTTTAAATTCTCAAAAAGCCCTTTTTCTAAAACTAAGGTGGCAACACTGAGCTGATCACCTGATTGTCTGAAAAGAAAGACGTTGCTGTACTCTGGGGGGCGGGTACGTTAAGCCCGGTCGCGACTTCTTTCTTAGTACGGCAGTCGTTAACACCAACGATCCTACGAATCCACATTTTACCGGTGAAATTAGCTTCGATTGCAAAAATGGAATCTCGGTGCTAAAAATAATGATGTCATTTCATTATATTTCTACGCTATTAGCCATGATGAAGTTGTAGTTATACTTAATCTAAGCTATTAGTGATAGTGGCTATCGAATTACTCCAAAGCGATTGTCACTGGTCTAGTCACCTTTTCCACAAATTTAAAATTCTTAGCGTGGTGTCGACATACATTAGGTGAGGTACCTTGTGTACTGCACCACGCGTAGCTTTCTAAATATCTGACATAAGATAATTGAGGCGTTAGTGTTTATAGTTTCTTTTACAGTCGGTTATTAGAGCAGTCGAGTTCTAATCATCGCCATCTCTTAAAGCATTTTACAATAATATAACTTTGCCTTTTCTGGTACAAAAATGCTGACGTATCATTATAATAATACTGTTTAAGGAGATGGTGACCCTCTGGAGTGGAGGCTACAAAAAAAATATCCTAATCGTTGTTTCTCTAAGACTATGGTAGAGTTATAAATTTTGAAGAAACCGACTTGTCGGACAGCAGTAATTAAATATCCATGTAATCTCGTTTAAAGAAATATACAAACACGTCTGCCGTTCATCTTTATGCATTAATTGTTCATTTCCATTTTAATCTGATTCACATTCAAAAGCAGATAGAATATATAATATAACCAGTTTGGGAAGCCTAAATTCTAGGACACAAAATTACATTGATTCTAAGAAATCGAGCTTATTTGTACTATGGGAGCTTAACAACAGATTTACATCTTTTTACATACAAAATTATGTTTTTCGTTACAGCGGATGCGGCTGGCCAATGTCCACCGCCTTCTAAGATCTACCCTTACACCACGAAGCCGAGCTGCTTGAGCGATTACGATTGCAAGAACGGGAAAATATGCTGTATGAACCCTGCCAACGTCAAGTCTTGCACCTACCCAGGCCAGTACAACGGGGGAGGCGGAAACCATCCTTGTGAGTTTGTAGAAATAACGTTAATCACGTATATTATTCATTATCATCAGCCTATAACGTCTCACATCAGGGTATAGGCCTTTCCGCACAGACCAGCTATAGAGACATTGGTCTGTAACTTCTTACAGTGCTAGAATTGCAGCCGAGAACGATGCAAATTCATCATTATTATGCAGATATTCATACCTACTCAAATTTTAAATGTGAAAGTGTATGTTTGTCCGTCTTTCACGGCAAAACGGAAAGTAAAATAGACGTGTTTTTTAAGTGGAGTTAGTTGAAAGAATGGAGAGTGATATAGGCTACTTTTTTGTACAAAGCCTTCTGCATTTTTTAGGGTAAATAGCTAAAAATTTGATTGCGAACTATTTTTTACTAAAAAAAATCTTGCTTAATTTATTTTTCGGAAATTACCTCCCGGACCCTTAAACAGAGGCCAAATTTTCTACGTTAATTTTTCCTTCACCGTAAGAGCGTCGGATAATCGTACATATACCTGCACCCTCCAGATCGGAAGGCAAGTCTACATTACTGAGCCACTGAAGCTCTCATCGACTTGAAGTATACCGTACGTATATACTATAAGTATACTGTACACTAAACGAGTTACAGCGATCGACAACACGCAAAGGTCAGTCAGTGCGTCGCGTCGTTGCGTTCCGTAGCACCTTAAGGATCAAAAGATACTCAGAGAAACCTTATTACACAGCGCCATCTAGTCCTGATTCAAGCAAGGAGTTTGTGTAATATACTTAACAAATAATAGACATACATTAATATATTTTTTGTAAATACATACATATTATACATAGAAACACCCAGACCAATACAAACAGATATGTTCATGCACTCAAAAATTTGTTCTGCCCGGAGTTCGAACCCGAAACGCTTGGTGTAGAAGTTGCTCAACAGTTACACCAGATGTGTCTTCAACCTTGCCTGATCTTCAACGATAAGGTTTCTTTTAAATAATTATTGATTAAGGTTTTTCTTTCAGCAGGAGGACCGGGAGTGTATTGCGAGGGAGTCAAATGCCAGCCCTTCCAGGTGTGCAAGCCGGACCCCGTCACCAAGAGGATGAAGTGCCAGCGAGCTTAGTTTAGTTACTATTTGAAAAAATATATTTATTTATTCACAATATAATTAGCTTGTAACAGAAGTGTACGTCATCGGCCGACAAATTGCGAAAGGTCGCTGGTGGAGGCTGGATGAGAAAAGCGGAGGACTGGGATATCTGGCGCAAAATGGGGGCACCTATGTCCAGCAGTGGACTGCGATAGGTTGAAGAGAAGAGAAAGAAGTGAACGTTACAATAATGTAGAGTCGCCTACGATTCCGCATGGATCACCAAATGTTAATTAGCTTGTTTTAATCATACAATGTTTTTTTGTATTGATTTGTATACTTTATGCTTGTATTAATAAACATAGGTACGAGTATGATAAATAATGTACTGTCAAATAAAACATATTGTATAATTTTATATGACTTTTATTTATTTTAGGTACCTACCTACTTGTATTTAACTGAAGAGACTGATGTCAAGAGTACCTAGGCTACAAACGTACCTAATAAAATATTCATTATATATAAAATTATTCATTAAAATGTTTACCGTAACGCCTAATTAAAAGGGTACAAAATCAAAAGCACGAGCATAGTACTATGTCATGTAGCGAGCGACGTGATTATGAATGAAAATTCTGCCCAAATGACGTGATGGGTAGAGTTTTGCCGCGAACACTTTTTGAGTGAAAATGTGCATCTAATGAGTTTATTTTTTATATTTCTAAATTTTTCTCTTTGTTTCGTCAAAAGCCAAGTCACGCGTCGGACATATATTTAACCCGGCGTCATTGAGGTTGGGTCAAAATGACCCGCTTAGTTTAGAATTTCTAATATTTTTTAAAGTACGCGCGAGACGTTGCTCTTCTGCTCAGTAGCTGTCACCAATACTATGCTCTAAATTTTTTCGAAGAGAAATCAATTCGATAGCAACTGCGCTGCGAGCTATGCGGGTTAAAGTGTCAAAAATAACCGAAACGTTACGTTATTTCTATAGGAATTTTATGAAAACGTAAGAGATCTTAATTTTGTACCCTTTTGGTAAGTTATATAAAAGTAGATGGAACTTAATAAAATTACTAATTATAATTTTCGTTTGCATTATCACAACCAGAATACCCTTACTGATATAATAACACAGTTTATAAATTTACTTATAAACTATATAAATACCATGTATTAAATATATGGGTAAAATTGACCCACCTCAACGTCCATGTAACTGTTTCCTACCACAATGACGCCGGGTTAAGAAAACATCAAGCCTTGCCTTTTGCACCGTCTACAACAGTTTGTATAGTCGATACCGCTGAAATCAGTTCTCCTTTGAATCGGAATGTGTACAGGCGTCCGTCGCGAGCTCTGTGCACGCAATCGAAACACGAAACTTTTTCTTTTCTAAATGTGTACTAACTTATAAGCTCACAACAAATTGTGATACTGGCTGATAGAAAATTCTTGAAGTGATGGCACGTAACAGTAACGACGAGTAACTTTTAAAAAGTATTCATTGACGTTTATTTTTTATGAAATTAATATATATATATATATATAAGTTTCTGAACACCAGACCCGACGGAAAAAAACCTTTTTAAAGTCAAAGGGTTTCTGGGTCCCGGAAAAGGGCGAGTGATCAAAGGTTCAATAACAACATTTCTTTGTGCTTCAAGCTTCGATCATAGATAGTTTATATGATCGAAAGCTAGAACTATATTTTTCAAGCTGCATGTCTTATTTCTTTAATCAATATTAAGTGAACTTAGTAATATCGATATTATACGTACTTATGGATTTTAATTTTTATTATGTATTGACCAATCTAAAATTTTCCCAAACTCGTTTCATTTCAACTATTTACCCCTAAACTTAGTGAAATTTGTGAAACATCTTTACGGATAAGTAACATACGAGGATCAAGAGTAGCCTAACCAAGTCCCATAATCTAGTGTCTTAAGGTTGCACAGCGCAATACGAATTGAATAAAAAACCATGACACTATTTAAATCGCATAGAAATAAATAAAAAGGCACGCAGTTTGAAATTAGTTGGAAAACATCAAGATAAACTCATAACTAGCTTTATTGGCTCACCGACCCAAAGTGGGTCTTGACCGTCGAAACGATGGACTCCTGTTGGAAGAAATGTCTATCTTGTACATTTTCGGACCAGTCTTCGACCCCAGACATACGCAGAACAACTAAAAAAATAAAAATGTCGTCGTTGAGATAAATTCGTACATAATGCACTCTCAAGTTCTAATTCCTCCAAGATATTGCAAATGATTTACAAAATGATTTAAACGGGCTTACTGGAATGAAATATAAAGTTTTGGATTTTACGTAATCTATATTACTTAGTCTTGTCAAACCTAGGAACCATAAAGACATAAGTCATAATTCTATGTGTCAAACAAACATTATGTCGGAGTAAAGAAGTGTCTGAATGATGACATGTCTATCTAATGTATTTTCGAAATTGAGCCATGTCGATGTTTAATGTTGTCTGAGTTATATTTTGTCGTAGAAAAAATTGTCGAAATTAAGATTTGCACTCTTACTTATACTCTTAATTAACATTGATATTAATTTTATACGACAGACCCTTTACCGCCTTTATGTGTATAGTACATACTTATATATGCCACGCACTATGGTTTTTCTATTCTTCTTGACATGTCAGTTAAAAGGTTAAGCACCAACATTTTGAACTGCATTGAATAAGCCACCTTTATTTATGACTTTGACTTGAACCACACTTTATTATGAAATTCTATAAGAAATTCAACAGCCATGACGTCAGGTTAATCAATTTATAATTCAATTCTCCAGGATGTCAAGCAAACGACTCACGCTGTTATAAATATGCAGCGCTCTACCCATCATAGCCTTTGGTTTCACGGACAAATTGTGGGTGAATCATATGCATCAATTATTCACGACACAAGTGCATTGCTGTAAAACAATCAACTTTATTGCAGGCCTTATTAGACGAAGACACTTTTGTGTCTTGTGTAGGATTTTAGCTCCTACACTTATTCCACTTAAAGAGTAAGAAAGGGATGCCACTATTTATCGTATATAGTGCTATCCATTTCTTACTCAATTTAAGTAAAGATGAACATTGAGTCTCGTACTAGAACGGGCCTCAATATAGCATCGGTGGCTCATTGGTGTGGACTGTTGCCTCCCGATCTGGAGGGTGCAGTTTCAAATCCCGCCGAGTACCAATGTATTTACGAATTTTCAAAATTATATGTACGTTTAGCCGACGCTCCTAAGGTGAAGGAAACATCGTGAGGAAACCTGCGCACGCCTACGAAGAAATTCAAAGGTAGTGCGGGAAGTCGTCCAATCCGCACTGGGCCCGCGTGGACGACTAAAGCCTATATATACACCCTTTACGGTATGCTCGTGCCTCGGTGGGGACGTTATAATGAGCTGCATGATGACTTGAAATCTATGGCGGGTTATGGTTGGATATGGATTGGTCGATCGGATTGACATTGCGGACTCACATAAACCGATAAAACCCGTGCCTTGTGTGTTCGCCGATAAAATACTCTTTGCTATTCAGCGAGACAAACAAAGGGGCAAATTGGTTAAATGCTGAAACAATTTTCAAACATTAATCCGCAAAACCGAATTGTAAACTCTTTTTGACAGTTTGGTTTTGAAATGAGCTTGCAAAATGTGTAGTTTTTATTAAACTTAATAGCATTTTCTTTGGGAGTTATCAGAATTACAAGTCACTTATAAATTAGTTTATAAAAATTAGCTAGCAAAGTGTATTGGCATTTGACATACTATATTTAAAAAGGTGTTTATTGACAAGTTTTACCCTAAATCTAGAATAAATTGGACTAAGTTGGTGCTCAAATATCAGAGTGCGACATCCAAAGACTCGATTAATAATTTAATGCGTAAAAAAATTCACCGAATTCGTAAACATTTGCATCCTCAAAAGAGAAAGGTGAGCTTCTAAAAGTCTAACTACTTATCGGTCTTTTCGTGCGTTTACAATATTTAAATTAATACCAGAAGCAATTACTTTCAACCACATATCCTCGCCGCCAATTTGACGTTTGTAGATTACAAAGAGTCCTGTCGACTTGACCTATCCACCTATACTTACCTATCTGCGTCGACCCATAGGGTGCTACACAGATTTCCCAATACAGGAGATGGGGCAAGCCGCGTTTTTAAGTGCGACAAATGTAAGCTCAACGAGCATACACTGGCTGCCAGTTTACGCTCTGTGAGACGAGTCAAGACGCACGAATATTAGAAGAAATTACCGTTTTTTCCCAAAATGCCATCCTGTGCAATTATAACATGCCATCATCGCAATGAAGCGACACTGGGACTGCCTATAAACTTGGCGGCTTGTCCAGTCTAATTGTATATTCGGATGTCTGTGGGTGCTACCAATCATATCGACTTCCCAGGGCTTTGGCTGACGTGGGTACAAAATTTCTACGTGTAATATGCTATACTAAAGCAACATCTGTTGTCTCGGGTGACAGACGCAGTGCGGCATTGATGGAGGATAATAACAGTCTATCAGTTGATGGTCTCCTTCAATACCGCTCTGTCATGGTTAGGCGTATCACTTACCATCAGGTGAGCGTCCTGACCGTCCTGAACACTTATCGAATAAAAAAATCTACGCTTGACAAATATACATAAACACTCGCCATATAAATATATAGTTATATTCCTTAAAAACCAGGATTTTCAGCCATACTATTCTATTTTTTCAACTTAGCATATTTTAAGCAAATATGAACTGTGTGATGCTCAATCCAGTGCAGTGAATACCATTAAATAGTGTAATCAATGTCTCCGGAGACCAGCTCAGAGACACTAGAGGCCGAAGTCCCGAGGCGCCCTCTGTGGGAGCGGCTGGGATGCGCGCGCGGCGTCTGCGCAAGACTCTGCCGTCGACGATTCAAGCGCAGAGTCGCTCCGGAAAACACTGTAAACGGAATTACTATAAGGTAATTTAATATTTTTCCCGTATTTTTGTTTAACGGTGAAGGAAAATATTGTGAGGAAACCTGCGCTCGCCTGCGAAGAGGTTCAAAAGGTTGTGCGTGAAGTCGGCCAACCAGCACTGGGCCCGCGTGGACGACTAAGACCTATACACCCTTTACGGGTAAGCTCGTGCCCCTCGGTGGGTACGTAAAATGAGCTGATGATGATGATTTTTGTTTCAAACTGACTACTACTTTTGGCCGCGGATGGTTATTGCAGCTCTCAGATTTCCCGTCATCATCATAAATGAGTATATAAATAATTAAATATCCACTGACATTCACAAGCGCCATCTAGTTCCAAGTTTGCCCATAAGTAACTTTAGTTTGTCCCTGTCTGTATGCCTGTTTTAGTCTGTTGAATCCTTTTCTTCCAACTTTTGTTTTTTTTTTTAATTGTATGTACTCACTGTAAAAAATACTTTTCTTCCCTCGTCTCATTTTTGTTTTGTTTGTAAAATGTCAATGTGTCTACACTCAACTGTCATAACGCTGTCATCATAAGTAACGTTCCGTTTCACCCACTTTTGTCTTTTGTCTTTTGTAATGTTTACTTTTTCTTATCTTTTTTTTTAATAAAAAAAAATGTTTGCAGTGATAACTACTAATTATTATAACTACTTAATTATTTTATGTTACTTTGATTAAGATAGATATTATTTTGTGTGACGTCATTTATTCACTGGGTTCCGTCAGAATATCGGCGCTATTGCGATGCTTATCTTTATAGCGTCGTAATGGCTTAAGCTGAGGCGGAACCCTTTGACCTTTGTTACGCTATATTATTTTTTTTAAAAAAAGAGCATATTTTTTTTTTTCTGTAAAATTTTATATTTTGTTTTGTGATTTTGTAAAGGTCAATAAATGGTATTTCTTTCTTCTTTCTTTCTTTCAAGTTGAGCGTAAAGCTTTTATTACAACTGATAAACATACTCAAATTTTTTTTTGTAAATAACATACATATTATCCATAAAAAACACTCAGACCAATACAAACAGACATGTTCATGCACACAAATGTTTGTACTGTCCGGAGATCGAACCCTTGGTGTAGTAGCCTTACACCAAATGGGTCGTCATATGTAAAAGTATCATTGGCCGTAACTCACCACCACAGACATCGGAATAAATCTGTGCTCACCACGCTAGCCCAGTGCGTATTGATCACCCTTAGATACCGCCCCACTAGGTATCTAATACAGCCCCATCTATGTACCCATTTATCTCTTCTGTGCGTGAGAGCCTGTTCACTGCGATGGGACTTTATAGGCGTATTTTGATTAAGTTAACAATAATTTTTGTATTTTTATTATTTGGAGTCGGTGCCAAATAATATTTTAGTAAACCTTATTACATTCATGTTGTAGCTGTGTTCCAGACTAAAGGATAAGGTAGGTGGGGATATTACTTAATAAAAAATATCGTTGCATTAGGTAGGTACATACATGCTTAATAAGCACGCAGGTGTTTGCGTGATATTTTACGCTGTTGCGTTTCACCTTCACCCCGGCATTTAATATTACCTATTTATGGTACCTCCATGCGAGTCTTGTCATCGTTAGGGTTATAAATAGATGTTTTTTATTCTTTAAGTATATGGTGCCATAAAAAAGCTTGCCATGAAAGAAATTTTGCTCACTTAATAAAGATTATTATTATTATCAAAGTTGTTGTTAATCGATAGATAACAAAACAGATAAAATAATACACAGTTATTTCTTTTTAATGGCTATTTCATTTTACCTTATTTTATTTTTCCTTCCAATAACTATGTGTTGTTATTAAAGCAAAGGCCCATTATTGTTTGTAATTATGGACCAAACGTCACGCACGGCACCTACAGAGTGCAGAGATATGGGTCAGACTGCTTTAAGCGGGAAATGTGTTTTCTTTGTTATTTTTTAATGTTAAGGGTGGGAGAGCCATGTTTCAGCATGAATGGGCTTAACCGGACTAATACCGTGGCTTAGCAAAAGTTGTGTTGTGTTTCACCGAGTAAGGTTCAGACGCCTGAATTTCCTTTCCCATTCCTCGTATAAAAGAAAAGTACTTTCCACTCTACTATTGGGACTAATAACATGGTTTCAAGCATTTACTGATGTACCAAAATGAGCTTTCGATTCTTTCTACATTTCATAATTTTATTTTAATTTAGTGTAACCTAAACACAGACATCTGTGAAGAAGTTCTAAGTGGTTTTTTAGTACCGATGTTGCCCGATGTTGCAAAAAGAGAAAAATTAAGGGTGTCGTTCTACTAGGTAAGCTGATAAATACCTAGTATACTTTTATTATAATATTTAGAGACGTAGCGCCCAAGCCAAGTAAGTTTTGGATACTTTATTAATGACTACAATCGAAATCACAAAGCAGTCAAAAAGCAACCAATTTTCCAACTAATAAATTCCTAATTAATGATGATTTAAAAACAAAATGGACGCCCATCTTATTGCGCCAAAAGTAGGTCAACAGGTAACGGACCTTTTTGGTAAAATATCAAAAATCACGGGAACATTTAATAAGTTAGCAACTAATGATTTGTCAGGCGTTTTTTATCGTTTTCATGTTTTAAGAGTAGTGCGTGCGTGCCAGCCGTTTTGTACTTGTAATGGGGGGTGTACCACGACGGCCATTGTTTGGTACTTGACCTAATTATGCTAATGTTTTGTTTATATCAAACTTATAATTTCTTACTGGCATTTTTGTGGCATGTTTACCGTATAATATTTGAACTGCAATGAGACAATAGATAGAGTTAATAGTGTCGGATGCTCATTAATGTGGACTGTTGCCTTCCGATCTTGACGGCGCAGGTTCAAATCCCACCACGTACCAATGTATTTTCGAATTTGCGAAATTATTACATATAATTTCGTTTATACGACGCTCTTACGATGTAGAAAACATCATGAGGAAGCCTGTGCTCGCCTACGGTTGTGCGTGAAGTCGGGTAATTCGCACTAGGCACCCGTAGACGACTAAGGCCTAATCACCCTTTACGGGTAGACTCGTACCCTTCGGTGGGGATGATTATGATCAAATGATGATGATGTATGAGACAATGTTTATCGCATCATAGTTTGACGTAAAGAAAATGAAGTTTTATAGGTATTGTTTGAATATTCCATTTTATTTTTGCCTTTTCTGAAGAGAAATCTTCTAAAAAAACCTTAATAGCATCCTGCAAAATGCAATGGAATGATAAATCTCCCATGTCCTGGACAGAGGCGTTCCCACTTAGCATGGTTATGAGGATATCGGACCGTAACTCACCACGCAGGCCTATCTTGAGTTGGTGGGTTGCTGCCATCCTAAAAGCGCCTTAGAAAAAGTTAAAATTATATTATTATTTAAAGCGTTAAGTTAATATAACTAGTATGAAGTCCATTATCATTAAGCAAGTATCAAGACGCACCACATTAGTTCGTAATGACAATAATCGTGGTGGCGTGTGACAGTTATTTGTTCTCACATGTCTGACCATAAGCATAATTGTCCTTCAACATAAGTAGGGTTAGAAAAAACTAAGCATTGTGTATAAGTTTTATTACGTAGAGAAAAGGTCCACGTAGTAACTCGTATTGAAATTGAAAAATGCTTTATTCAAATAAATCTTTACAGATACTTTTGAATCGTCAAAACGCACTATTGCCTAGCTTACGCTTCAGTCTGGCACAAACAATATGAGAAACCATTTAAATTGTAATAGATGCTAATGCAATGTTTGTTTGTTGTGAGAAAAATAAAGATTATTATTATTATTATAGTCATCGCTGTGAGAAAGCATGCATTGTAGAGTAGGTATGCTAAATACGGGTAAGTATTTTTTATAAATAGAGAAGTTTAACCTTTGAAGCGCTGGGTTTCCTGACACTATATTATAGAACATCATTTGTTTATGTTGAATATATGTATCCGTCAGTAGGAGTTCAAAGGTTAAATAAAATGTTATGTTTGTGAACGGATAACGTCAATCAAACAGCGTAGCTAGAAACACACTAATTTAATATCTTTAAGACGGCGGGGACGCAGTTTGGTGCACAAACTTATAAGTACCCACTTTTACATATATAACATTAAACAAACCTACAACAAAAATTGCATATATATATATATATATAATTTATATATTTATTTAATGAAAACATTATAGGTATATCACGCAAGTTAACATTTAGAGTAGACTGATTTGTTTGTTTCTGCACTTTGTTATAGTCACAGATTCCCAATACAGGAGATGGGACAAGCCGCGTTTTTAAGTGCGACAAATGTAAGCTCAACGAGCATACACTGGCTGCCAGTTTACGCTCTGTGAGATGAGTACTAGAGACTGTGAGACGAATATTAGAAGAAATTACCGTGTTTTCCCAAAATGCCATCCTGTGCAATTGTAACATGCCATCATCGCAATGAATCAGTAAATTTACCAAGAAATATTATAACTTTTCACAGGTAAGAACGAAAAGAAATTGCGACACTGGGACTGCCTATAAACTTGGCGGCTTGTCCAGTCTAATTGAATATTCGGATGTCTGTGTTATAGTACTTTTAACAACCCTTTCTCCACCCAGTGCGGTTCGGCCGACTTCACGCACAGCCTTTGAATTTCTTCGTAGGCGTGCACAGTTCTCCTCATGATGTTTTCCTTCACCGTAAGAGCGTCGGATCAACGTTCCTACATATAATTTTGGAAATGCGAAAATTGATTGGTTCGTGGTGGGATTTGAACCTGCACCCTTAAGATCGGAAAGCAACATTACAGTCCCACCAATGAGCCACCGACGCTTTAGCCTATATTTAGAGACGATCAATCGACATTTAGATATACCTATCAATCTTCTATATGTATGACAGTCGATGACAATGAAACAATTATTTTATTGATTTGCTAGACAATGCATTATGCATTCTGCCATCCTCAAACTAAGAGCGTAGCCAACAAATGCTATTTTTACAATGATATATATATTCTGTATCTATAAAGGTAGATACGCCATCCGTGCCTCAAATACGAACCGCCGAAGAGAGTACAGTAGGTAAATGTGTTCGAAATTCGAAATATTTATGTTTCGAATATGTATGTGTGCTGTGAGCATATCACGAATCTATATTTTTTTACATCATTGATTTTTTAGATTAGGCATTAATGAGTTCTTATTTGTACTATACTCGTATGAACGGGACCACCCCATCTCTCACCTACTGGTAACACGCCTGCTCACGAGTGTCATGACATATGCAGTGTTGAAAGAAGCCTATACCTGTAGTTAGTTATTATTTCCGTCAACACTGGTGATCGTCCGTCAGCCTAGAAAAAAGATTTCCCTTGCTTAAAAAAATACTAGTATATAGTAAAATTATAGTAATTTCTTTAGATGCAGCGCGTTTCTTCCCGAAACGTTGGTGCATAACTTACCTATTTCTCGAAACGATTTTGGGACACCTAAGTACCTACTATAAAACGATGCCTCAGTCCTCCATTTGACTCAGTGCACTAATAGCGACAATCCACATATAAAATTCGAGTAAATTAATATAACAGAATTAATTATAAGTAACTAGGTCTTCCTATCGGATTCTTTCTGTACAAAACTATTTGAAACATATATTTTGTCAGTTAACGACTTTTCAATGAAAGCTTATCACTCGTGTCTCGGCACAATACCAAAAAGTAAATTCATCCCCATTTTTATTATCGTAGATATGGCTTCAGCATATTTTGAGTCTTTTCCCCTGAAAATGAAAATGAAAATGAAAATGAAAAATGAAAATGAAAAGTGTTTATTCAGTTTAGGTCCTTAAAGAACACTTATGAATGTCAAATGAAGCTACCACTGGTTCGGGAGGTAGTTTCCACTGAGAAGAAACTCAGTAGTTACTCTTTTCAAAAAAAATTGTTGAATACAGATTCATTTGTAATCAAAATAATTATATAAAGCAAATTATATTTTCAATTTTTATCGTATTATGTATTGGTAAAATATAATAATCTACAAAAGTACTATTAAGCAGTTAAGTATTATATAAATTTAAATAGACGACAACAAAAAAAAAAAACAAAAGTAGTGCAGGCGTGGAAATCAACATGTCCATGAGTTTTATCATTTATATAATCTTCAACACTATAGAGCTTTTTTTATTAAAATAGACTTTACATGAGACTTAAACTTATGCAGGGGTAAATCAATTACATTTGTGGTAGCTTATTAAATATTTTAATGCTTAATCCCACAAATGAGTTCCCAACCTTATGCCCTCGTTAAGGTATCACCGATAAAGAGGCGAAAAGGTTTTATTTACGTTATAGGTAGGTTTTAATTGAGATATGGAAAAGTGTTTATTAAATAATAATAAAAATAATATGGAGTGTCGATGACTCATTGGTCTCTCATTGGTCTGGACTGTTGCCTTCCGCTGAAGGGTGCAGGTTCAAATCCCACCAAGTATAAATGTGTTTTCGAATTTTCGAAATTATATGTACGTTTATCCGACGCTCTAACGGTGAAGGAAAACATCGTGAGTTCCATGAAGTCGGCCAATCCGAACTAGGCCCGCGTGGACGACTAAGGCCTATACGCCCTCGTACGGGTAGGCTCGTGCCTCTCGGTGGGGTCGTATAATGAGCTGATATTATTAATAAAAAATAATCCTTTAGGATATTTAAATTATGTTCTAATTTTTTCTGACGCTACCCCAATGTCCCTTGAGTGTTCGTTTGCCATGGACAACGGTCGCCACACCACCCTCGTCATTACACGACTGTCCCCATAACAATCATAATGTTTAACGCAGACCGACGAAAGTCGAGCATTAACTTTGTGAACTTTCACCGATTTCATTTCTTGGACAGGTATACGTTTGTTTCTATTTTTTTTATTAATGGTATTGGCCCGTCATCACGTACGTCCTGCCAGAAGACCAGCGCTGTTGTGTGCTAATAAAATCGTAATAACTTTCTTTGTACCCAAAAAAGTAGCATAGCAACTGCTGCAGTATATAAGCTGATGCAAGGTCCTTTTGGCTAAAAATGTATATTTTCTCTTTGTTTGTCTATGTACAATACATGTTTCTTATAAGTAATTTTATAGGTTTTTAGTCAATAAAAATTTTTCATTCTTTCTTATTAAAATAAAGTGTCAAAGTATTGACGATAGATTTTCGGGGACATTAATATATATCTAATGTTTTGTGTATGAAGTGGTTTGTAATAAGGCCATGCATTTAATTAGTGTCTTGAAAAATAAGTTGGTACTGGTAATATAAGTAAAAAGAAACATCTGGGGAGTGTTGTCGGGCTCATGAAGAGCAAACACGTATGGGGACATGGTCGATAACGGCTTCCCGTTATACCAGTTACCAGATGGTTTGAAGAATGGCGTCAGGTTTAGTGGTTTAAGGGGGGTGGTGGTGTATTTACGGGTTCCGAGCCCCTCATGCTCTTCGCTTACTCCTCAAACAGCGGGGAAGACCGTCAGAAGGATTCCTAACGTAAAAAAAAGGTTATATTATAAGTACTTAAGGTTGGCAAGGAGTCGTCTAGGTAGGTAGCACACAATAGAAGTGTTTTGCACTTCTGTGTTTCGGGATGAGGGTACTGTAGCTAGTAAAATTACCGGTTCTAAGAGACCTAACATCTGTTGCCTCGGGTGTCGGACGCAGTGCGGCATTGATGAAGAATAGTAACTATTTATCAGTTGTTGGTCTCAATCAATGCCGCTCTGTCATGGTCAGGCGTATCACTTACCATCAAGTGAGCGTTGTGACCGTCCTGTACACTTTGTAACATAAAATATATTAAATTATATTCCCCCCCAGGAGCCGCGAGTCACGCCGCGCATCAACCACCACCTGCAGCGCTATACAGCGCTTTAGAGAGAGAGTGAGGACCAGCACTCCGTCGGCGCTGCAATGCGCGCTGTTCTGCGGCGGCTCGCGCTGCCAGTACGAGCAGTCTTACCAGCGCGTTTCCGCCATACAAGGACTGTACTCAGACTGGTAAGAATCTACCTAGCACATAGCACAGCTCCTTAAAAGATTCGTTGTATTTCCTCAAATAAAAATCATAATATTAAACTGCCGTTTTCGTGACTGCAAAAAGTCGAGAGATTTATTTGAAATAATTGGAAAAATGAAATCTTTATTTTCGTTTACACGTGGTTTTTAGTATATCGGTCTGCAAAAGTTTTGATAATTTCCGTAGACGTCATTAAGTAAGGATTTGCACTTTGCCCGAGAACGACAGTACAGGACGATACTTTATTATATTTATTTAATTTGTACCGATACAGATGAAGAACTCCTCACCATGATTTTAAACATTGATGGGCTTAATAACGCTCTAGTTCAGTGAGCATTGGTCGCTAGGACCTTTTACGCTTCGGCAGGATGTGCCTCGGGCAAGTGGGGTTGGTTTGGTTCTCAAAGGATGTATTTCGAGAACCTTAGACTCGTTTCGGTCGTACAGGGAACAGCCCTTTATTAGAGATAGGTACTGCTATCACTAACTCGCCGAACTAAATAACGTTGAGTAGGTCCACTACCCTAGGACCCCATGCAACTATGAGGATTATAACCGAAATAAACAACACAGATAATGATGACGTAGGCCTGTTTTTGGACTGTCACAACTAAACGGTTTGAAAGCTCACCCCGACGCCGTTTCCACGATAGCTCGAACTCGAAATATGAATTTTAACCAAGTCAGTATGTGAAACACGCGAAAAAGTAATTCCATTGTTTCCTATTGCCCCTTTTTTATAGTGAGCCCTATTTACGATGCGATACGCGCCGTAGCATAAAAAATATTCATAGTTGAATCAATTGAATTTGTTGATTTATAAGGTATTGCTGCATTTTCAAGTTTACAAATATTTTGAAATGTTTTTTAGACGCCCGAATCGAAATTTCCAATTGTTACCTATATCTTAAGTTCTCAAATGTCGTCAATTAAACTAACATGGTATTGCAAGGATCCTTGACTCTTCAGCAAGTCTAGGTCGGCCTGCGTGTCGTCCAACACATTATTATAATTAAATGTGATATTTTCTTTTTTGCCCTTCTCGTGTAGGCCGAGTGCATTGCAGTTATATTAGCATTAAAATGTTGTAACAACGAAAAATAAATTTCTCGCGACAATTATGTGTTTATAAAACAATATGTTGTTACGGAGTTATCTACGCTACTGCAGGGTTATTATTTTCCTTTTCTGGCACTGCGCTGGTACCTACCTAGCTAAACGACTCAGTGCAGCAACTAGTCCAGCTGTGGACGTTATTGCTGTAGTAGTAGCACCAAGCATAACAAAGCGACTTGCGAATGGGTTGCGCGTCTCTGATGAAAGAAAGAAATAATTTATTATTTTTGCACATCGCAACACAAGCATAACAAAATTACAATAAGAACACACTAAATGACAACTTCATTGTGCTACGACGTCCAAAGTAAATGGACCCACTCAGCATGTGCCGTGGTCCGGTGATCGGACCCTGACGCTGATTTTCCGTGAGCCCGAGTGAGTAGGCGCACGGACAAAATCGCTCCAGATTTTTTTTATGTAATATTTTTACATAATATAAATATGATATAAGTATAACATATAACATTACAATTACAATTAAATACTAATACTATTGAGATGCACCTAAATATAAATAATATTGAGAGAATATAATTACATAAACATCATAATAAAATATACTTATATATGTGTGAGAGTGTGTCTAGTGTACGTGTAGGTGGCAGATTTTCCACTTGTGTGACGTGACCTTTACCCCTACCCCTATAAACAATATTCTATCAACAGCACATTTATATTTCGACGCCACACCCTGGTTTGCCAAGTCATTTAATAATCATGATTTAATAATGATGCGTAGGCCACAGAGCAATGCCAACAGCATACTTACTATAACAGCAAGTGAGCTGGACTGCCGCTTTTTGCAACACTAGGAGTACTACTAGTTAGTTATTTTGTTTTTTTATCATTTTTCCTGTGAGCCTCTTGTATGAATAAATTGACTAATGCCCACCGTGCCTATAACGGCGTATCCATAGATCTCCTAATACAAGGAGTTTAACCTGCGACAAATGTAAGCCCAGCGGCCATACACTGGCTGCTAGTTCACCCTCTGTGGCAATCGAGTCAAAACGCACGAATCTCAAAAGAAAATTACCGTTCTTATTCGGAAATCCGTGGGTGTAACGCTAGTGCTATGTCGTTAAACGTGTGACATATATTCCAGGATCACGGAGGACATTTTGGCGATGGCGCGGCCCAGCACCGCTGGTATAGCTGCCAGAAACATCGTACAACAATTCCACAGGTAGTATTGTTATATTCATGCACTTAAGCGCCGACAACACCCGGCTAATAAGTTTTTTTAAAGTAAAAGTTAGCAACTGTTTGTGGATCTGGGTGCTGTTCAATTTTAAACTTGTAACGAAGTACATTTTGGCTACAGGAGTACGGAATCATCTTTTTTCCGGATGATCAAGCATGGGCGTAGCCACACTGGGGCAAGCTGGGGCGATTGCCCCACCCGGGCTTTGACCTTTAAGGTGCCTTTAATAAAAACATTTTTCTTATACTAAAAACAATCATAATCCTTAAGAAAGTTACACAAAAAAATTTGTCGACATCATGCACAAAAAGCTATTTGAATAACTAAATATTAAATTTTATTGAAACGCGTTATTCATGACATCGACTAATCATTTTAAAACTATGCTCACATACGAGGAACATATATGTGTAATTATTTATTTTCTGTACCTGAACAGCTCAAGTTACAAAATCATGTGGTGATTAAGACTTGACAAATTCAGTTTCCACTAGGTCCTAACCAAATTGACATCGCACAAAATGATATTATGCGGTCCACTGCAAGATTCAAACCCACAACCCCTGGATCACGTATCTATCATTATATTACATACCTATATCAAATTACACAAAGTGTCTAAATTGTAGACTTTCTTTATTCCTTATATGAAACCTATATTGTTTAGAGTGACAAACACAACTTTTACATTATATGTAATTGTTGCATGTATTAAATGGCTTTTTCCAGCTGGGGCATTCGAACAGTGATCAACCTCCAGACTCCTGGAGAGCACGCCAGCTGTGGACCCCGCTCACCAAGTCTGGGTTCACCTACGACCCTTCCGTGTTTATGGCCAATGACAGTAAGTACGCTTCATAATGATTAAATATCAACAAACATTCACATAGCGCTATCTATTTTTTCCACGCTACAGATGGCCGAAGGGCGCCCTATGCTACGTTTGCTTTAGATACGGTGTCTAATGTACCTCTCTCTCTTCAACCTATCGCAGTCCACTGCTGGACATAGGTCTCCCCCAATGTACCTACAAATATTCAAATGTAAACAACCGTGTCACTGCTGGAATAAACATAAACAAGTTTTACGAACATTTCGGAAGTCAGAGTTCAAATTAAGCCAATTATTTCCCGCTTCAATCAGATACGTGTGGTTTGATAACTTTGTAGCGGGGTTTATTTCACTTTGAATACTTTTTACTTTTTATCATAGATTTGCAACTTAGGTACCTATTACCGAAATAATCTATTTTTCTTTTGAATATTACAAAAACCAGGCAAGCAGATACCAGGTCAAAAAAATTTTGTGTCAGGAACCAGCCTAGTGGGACGATTAAGTCCTGTGACAGGAGGTTCCGCTCTTCCATTGCTTACAGTTATGTTTTGTGATGTGAGTGTCGGCGAGTGTGTGTCTTTGTGTGTGTGTATTCGCGTATGTGCATATAAATGTGTCAAAAAAGCTAACCGTTAACCAACAATTCCGTGTCATTATAATTCAAACCGTAAAACATGTCAATAACTTTCTTTTTGCATTCATTCTTATTCAGAGACGTTATGTTTATTCTTATTCAGAGACGTTATGTTTAAAGAGGAATTCAACTTGTTGTACATATGAGCCAAAAGTCCATATTGGCGTGTAGCAAATACAGCTCTTGTGATTGGCTACATCCTGGATTCTTAGACCTTGTTCTTGAATTGGCGGAACGGATTTATGTACCTACTTTTAAAACTATCATGAGTATGAAGAGTTTCCTTATTATAAAGCTACTCTGTCGGAAATTTACGTCACCTAAAGTACCTACATAACCTTGATCAAACAACGCTGTGCTCTTTCAACCTCCAAGAACTTAGTCTTTGAAGCTCCACCCCATATCGGAATACAATAAGTTAAAACTGACTGTGCAAGAGCAATATAAATTTGGTTTCTTAACTTTTCACCTTTGACATGTCTCAAAATTTTAAATATCCAGATAAGTTTCCGTATCCTATTATTAACTTATTCAACTTGTGGATGCCATAAGAGATTCTTGTCAACTACTATACCCAGATATTTTGTTTGTGAGACTCTGTCAACAATGTTGCAACCACAGACATGCAGGGAATCGTCATCACAATTGTGCAATTTCAGTGTAACATCACGTGGTGGTTGTGTTCTTTTATCAATTGAGAAACATAGTTGGTTTTAGTTAGGTTTAGTATCAAAAGGTTTGATTTTAACCATCCAACAACTTTCTTAAGACCATTTTCAGCCGTACTGAAAGAAGTTGTCCCGGTTATTTCCACCATAAACTAAGGCAGTATCATCGGCATACGAGATAACTGTTCCTCCTTCAATATTTAGGTATAATTAACTCATTTATATAAATGTGAAACAGTGTAGGCCCTAAGACACTTCCCTGGGGAACTCCGTATAAGACATCTGAATCCTGACTTATAAAATCACCAATACGAACACTTTGCTTCCGCCCGTACAAATAATTTTTTTAAATAGATTTAGGGTAGTACCCCGAATCGCAATGATCTCGAGTTTGTTAAGGAGAGTAGGAAGAGAAACGGTATCAAAAGCATTTTTGATATCAAGGAAAACCGTCAGGCATCTCTCCTTATGGTCCAATTTATAGAAATTGAAGATGCCATTAAAGGACAGGTACACTAAATTTTGGCCAAACAGACAAAAAAAACCTACATTACATATATTAGTCCAAACATTATAATAATACGAACAACTGCATACTTATATATATCGCCAATGCCGACATCACCAGCAATGTACCAACGGTAACACTAGTTACAGTTTAATGGTTTATTTTATTTGCATTAAAAACCTATTAAAATCCTTGTTCCAGTATACTATTACAACTTCGCGTGGCCTGACTACGGGGAAGCGAGCTTAAGTGGACTCCTCGACATGGCAAAAGTACTCTCCTTCGCTCTCCAGGAGGGTAGAGTCGCCATACACTGTCATGCAGGTTTACTACTCCTGTTCAAAGATGATGTATAATAATAAAAACTCCATAGCACATCATCAGCTTTTAACGTTCCACTATAAGGGCATCATCAGGATTAGCAAGTTGTTGTGGCAGTGGGCAGGGCACATAGTGCGTAGAACCGATGGCCGATGGGGCGGAAAGGTTCTCGAGTGGCTTCCGCGTAAAGGAAAACGAAGCGTGGGGGTCACCCAACCAGATGGACTGATGAACTGGTTAAGGTGGTGGGTAGCAGATGGATGTCAACTGCAAGGGTTTGGTCCGCGTGGAAATCATTAGGGGAGGCCTTCGTTCAGCAGTGGACGTTCCAGGTTGTAATGATGATGATGATAAGGGCACAGGCCTTTGTACACAGTATGGCTATGGGGAATTAAGGTCATAGTATGTAAGTGATATAATACATACGAGGATATCTCAACCTATCATAGTCCACTGCTGGACATAGGTCTCCTCCATTTTGCGCCAGATATCCTGGTCCTCCAGTTATTTCATCCAGCCTCCACCAGCAGCCTTTTACAAGTCGTCAGTCCATCGGGCTGGAGGGCGCCCTAAGCTTAAGGGAGCTTTTTATCATCAGCTCATATACTTTCCCAACGAGGGGCAGTAGCCTACCAGCCGACCAGCGGATTGGCCGACTTCAAGCACAACCTTTGATTCTCTTCGCAGGCGTGCGCTGGTTTCCTCTTGATGTTTTCGTACACCGTAAGAGCGTCGGATAAACGTACATATAATTTCGAAAATTATTGGTACGTGTTGGCATTTGAACCTGCACACTCCAGATTGGAAGGCAACAGTCCATACCAATGAGTCACCGCCGCCCCAAGCTTAAGCAAGACGAAGGGAGCTTTCACAGGCTGTTAAAGTAAGATATCTAGTAAACTGTCTATGATCTCCACAGGTCTAGGCCGCACAGGCGTACTAATAGCTTGCTACCTAGTCTACTCGTTGCGAGTTCGAGCCAACGACGCCATTCGACTCGTGCGCAAGAAACGCCCGCGCTCCGTGCAGACTTCCGGACAGATACTATGCGTGCAGCAGTTTGAACACTATTTACTGCCACAGACTGTTATCTTTAGTTCCAAGTGAGTGCAAATATATTTTTATTTATAAATAAATATAAATATCCACTGACATTCACTCAGCGCCCTCTAGCCCAAAGTTAAGCGTAAAGCCTGTATTATGGGTAACAAAACAACGGATAAACATACTCAAATATTTTTTTGTAAATACATATAAATTATGCATAGAAAACACCCAGACCATTATAAACAGAGAGTACATGATCATCACACAAATGTTGTAACCCCGGGAATCGAACGACCGTCTCAACCGCAACACCAGTAACTTTGTTTGCCAACGATCGGAAGCGTATGCTCGTTTTGGTTTTTGTTTCACGAGAAGTTAACCAATATGTTATTCACAGTAACGTTGTGAGGTAATTATCGATTGTGAAATTGTTTTCTATAGATTCGACAACGTCGCGAATGAATGCTACAATGCGAGTCGACTATCCGCCTAATAGTCGCTCTTACGCTCTGTTCCTATGGAGCAATTCGTTGTTTAAGCAATAAGCTACGGCATATTTTTGATTTTGAACACAATATTAATATAAAAAAGTAAATATGTGGATAAGCAGATTTGGACCTATTATAAACGTTGGTATGTTTCGTATGCCAATATTGCGTAATTCTCAAGCTATTTTGAAACATAAATATATTGGAGACAGCTTTTAAGTGGCGGATCTAAATTAATACCGGCAAGCGGAAGCCCTTCTTGAATCAGATAATGCCAGCGAGTGCAGAGCCACTATTAAGAAAACTAGTAGTGATAATACTAACTGAGCGGACGCATTTCGCTACGAAGAGTGTCATCTTAATCATGCAGTTCTGTACCGCATAGCAATAGCAACTTTGAGGGATAAAACTATCAAAGTAGTATAGGTATAATAACATATTTTACGTCGCAACGTAAAATGTCGAATTATTATGCAAATATTGTGAGAGAGGTATCATCTTTCGGATCCTTCAGGAGACGACGTTGTAACTGAAATTTAAACCGGAGAAAACTAACATCTCGTGAGCAATATATGAAGACAATTGGTGAATTTGAGCAAAATACGCAATCTGCAATTAGGCTCTACGTATTAAGAAGTAACATGTTGTAAATCCCCACGCTCACAACTTACAGTGGCTAGCTCTTAATGTAGTTAATTCATGTATGCACTACGCTGTATTAGAAGTTGGCATACAAGTGCAAGGAACTATGGGGTCGATACAAAATATAAGTGAGTGTTTCAACCACTATGTGTGTTGAAATAGAAGTACAATGTTAAAAGTTTTCCATGCAATATACATAACAGCCAAAAATACAAGGCAATTGTTGCGGACATAATTTGATGCTCCCTATAATGTCGTTGTCTTCCATTTGAGCTGCATAGCACATCATTATGCGGTCGTCCAATGACATTACCGAATACCGTCGACCAAGTAGTAACCGATGTTCGAAGTTGTAAACAGAATTTATGCGTGATAAACCGCGACAGAACGTATCGACAGTGCAATACTAGCGTTAGCGGTCCACACGTCGAAATAAGTCTAGCTCTCCTTAACGGACCCTAGAAACTCGTTACCGAGATATAAACACGTTGTTAACAACGTTTTAAACCATTCCCTGTATCACAATTCTTCTCATTAAACTAATCATTGTCTACTTCTAAATTTTTAAAAGTACCTATTACGTTCTGAAAATGTTGCAATCAATCAGTTTGAGTCGACAACACGAACATTTAAGCAATCCCAGGCGTCTTCATTATTTTTCAGGATCAGGAACATGGTGAATTAAAATTACTATATTTGCATAACAATAAAGAAAGTCGCTGACGATTAGAGGCTTAGGTCTTTATTCCTTCAGAACATTAAGGATGGTCTAGGACAGCAGGTCACTAGCCTGATACTTATGATAAAAGGTTTAAATTTATACTAAATCAGATTCGATTAGCACAGATACCGCTACAGATTAGTTACTTTATCAGCTTTTATTATGACAATATACAGTTAAAAATATATGTTGATTTAAGACTTTCACCGCTACCATAGTTCGAGGCTTAAATCAAACAACGCACTCTTTAAGATAGCATCGAGCTTTTCTCGTTCGCCACTCGTCCACAAGGCGCGCGGCTACGTACGGTCGCGGGTCTCCCCCAAATGGAATTAAAACGTCCCGCGAGGTAAGTGGCAGCACAAGTAAGAGGCACAAAGTGAAGCCGGATAGTGCTTCAGCCACAAAGGGCACAGTCGGATGTTAGAAGGTCTGAAATCCCCGATCCCGAGCTGTATGATCCTTGACATAAATCTCTAACCTCGCCATCAAATCTTTTCAGCGGCGGCTTATGCGCCGTACGTACCTTAATGCGTCCAATGCGATGTAAGGAACATCTGATACTAAATATGTGATCTGTCAACGGCGAGCTTACGACCGACGGGGATATAGTTGAAATTTAGTTTTTATTCCATTAAGTCCTGACTTGTTCAAGAACTATATTTCTTTGCACTAAAGTTTTGTAAATTTGATAATGTTGACAAATTCGAAACAGCTTCATCTTTGTGGTGGACTGAATGAATGAAATGAACAAATCTCTAAAGTAGGACATTAATTTTACTTGTCTTTTCAGCAAGTGAAAATTACCTCTAAAACTCGCCGACGCCTTTTGATGCTAAAAACAGTTGTTTAAAATATTATTAATAAAGCATACATTTTTGATATCATGTTTGTTTGGGTTTGTTCTATTTATATGATTTACAATATAACCTAGCATATTTTTATAATTATAACATAATTATACTTTTATGCCAAATTATTTCTTTAGAGAAATCTATTTACCTACAAAAATTTGCGTTCCACAACATCACAGCGAAATCTGATTTTAATAAATCCGTACGAAAACTCACTCGTCGTTCGGACCCCTAAAGATAATCTTTGTGAAGCCTAGACGGATTTGCCAAAAGGCACTTTTCAATTAGAAATTAATCCACGTAACCCTCACAGAAGGTAGAGTCCATTTTCCTCAATTCGGGGCACATAGTAAACAAAACAAACGACGTCTACTGCCTGAAATAATAATGAGTCACTTTCGGATTTCGGAATGCATGATTTGTTATGAACCACCACACCGTGCTCTACGAGATTTAAATAGTTGCTAGAATCGCTTTTTGGTGGAGTTGTTTATGTTGCGGGTATTTTTACTGAGCATTGTTCTTCAGAATTTGTTTTCTACGCTTTATGATTATGGATATATTTACGAAGTATTATTATTTGGGTAGATAATAACTTGAGACATTACGTGATTTCAGCAGTATTTAAAAAATACAATCGCCTAAAGTACAGTTACATAACGTTAATTTAAAAAACTACGAAAAATTAACGTCAACTCATGTCATATTCCTAGTTCTTGTGCAAGTCTAATACATTTGAAAATATATATAATTTAACTATACTTACGAGGCATTTTATTTTAAAACTTTTTATAACCTACGCATCACAGATTTCCCAATACAGGAGATGGGGCAAGCCGCGGTTAAAGTGCGACAAATGTAAGCTCAACGAGCATACACTGGCTACCAGTTTACGCTCTGTGAGACGAGTCAAGACGCACGAATATTAGAAGAAATTACCGTTTTTTTCCAAATTGCCATCCTGTGCAATTGTAACATGCCATCATCGCAATGAATCAGTAAATTTACCAAGAAATATAATAACTTTTCACAGGTAAGAACCGAAAAGAAATTGCGACACTGGGACTGCCTATAAACTTGGTGGCTTGTCCAGTCTAATTGTATATTCGGATGTCTGTGCTACGCATATATTAAATATTGGCTTCCTTCCTAGTTTCCTAGTTAGGCACTACTTTTTGTATTACATAAATAATTTGTATCAGTTATCCATATTTTAGGCTTCATAGGTCTAGAAAGGGCCTCATAATTCAGCACGGTATCATAAAACACATTCAATATGGATAAACTTTGCGACTATGAACTGTTCAAGTGCACAAACAACATAGATTTGTTAGTGTGTAACCTATGATTGCGCCAACTCCACCTTTCATGATACTCTACAGAAATCTCACGGGGCGGCGTCGTATGGAGATGTTGCCGCATTTTTGACGGTTACATTGTTTGAATACATCTCAACGTGACAAAGGCGGGGCGACGCGGTGCAAAGTGCAATTTTAAAATGTAAACAAAAGCGCGCACCTTGAGTCCATAAACGCTATCTCAGATTTCGCCTTATTGAACCCCGGAGACGTGGTGTAACCCTGTTGTGTTTATAAAGAGAGGAATTCTTTTCAGCTCTTACCTGTTTGCATATAAATTTATTTATTTATTTTAGGACAGTTTACAAAACATACACTTATTACATTGACATTATACATACGTAAGCGACACTAATAAGTAGTGATGCCTTAATTACAAACTGCCACGACAAGCAAGTAAATTTAAGTGATCTATGCAATTTTTAAGACCTAAACTGACGTTATCTCAGCTGTAATGACCTCCTAATTTGAATTGGACATACTAACAAACGTTGGAACTTGAGTCTAAAACCCATGATGATAAAGCATATAAATGATTAAATGTCATCACAGGGCACAAGTCTTCCCACACTGCATGGCTATGGTGTGATCATTCCGTTAAAAAGCTACCTCAATGCTTTGTGAGTGTTTGGGCCAAAACCTACACAGAGGTACACAGTAGTTAGTGGATCACTAGAGACTTGTTCTTTGCAACACGGGTAGATGATTTTTGTTCAAATAGAGGCTCCAATCTACTTGTCATTAGATTTAAGCATTTAACTGAAATAAATTATTTATTTATATAGGCTCTAAAACACGGTTATTTTAAATGTTGTTCCAAACGTAGTATTGTATTAAAGTAAATAAATTAGGCCCCTAAAGTAGCCGTCCGATACATATTACATCATCTTCCGCCTTAACGTTCCACTGCAGGGTCAGGCTCTTCCCAAACAGCATGACTATAGGGACCTATAGTATACTTAATAAATCTATTTTACTAATTAGAAATTAAATTACACACAACCAAAATATAAGGAACACCAGATTAATATCATGTTCAGAGAAAAATATTTTTAAATAATCTTTGTATCGCAACATTCCGCGCTTTCCAATATCCCCTATTTTGTTACGTACTTAAATAAATATTGAAATAACTTCCGTTCTGTTTTCGGTACCAGAAATCTCTTACGCGGCGATAGATATCATGTCTATTCCGTATATAAGGTAAAAAATAACAGCTCAAATTAGGATTGGGAAAGTATTTCAATTTAATTATGATGAGCACAATGAATGTGACGTTTGAATAAATTTCTTCATGGCATTTAAATTGTGACAGTATTTTGGAACGAGACGCTTAATTTTTAATATTTTTGGGCAAATTAGCGTTGTCCTCATCATACACCTTGATGAGTATTATCATTATCGTATTGAATATTGTTTTAATAAATTTATTATATTATTCGTTGTCAACACAAAAAATAAAAAAAAACACTGAAATAACTAAACAACTCGTTAAGCTTTAGCATTGACTAAATATAACAAGATGAAGAAAGTGGACGGGATAGGTTGCTGAGAGAGAAAAACTATGATGCATTGATATATTTTCAACAGTTGAAACATTACCAAACTTTTGCCGGGTCGAAACAAACAAATGATTTTGCCCATTTATATTCCCAACCAACTCGGCCTGGCCAGGAGCTGCTAATATTATTGTCAGTGACATGGCGCGACTTGGTTATGGATGGTGTGCAGCGCCTGTGGTCTGCCGAATCACCCGTATCAATCATAACTTGTTGATGGAGCTGCATGCTCATTTGCTTATTGCATGAATACTACGCCCCAAGCTCGGATTGACCGATACTAGATCTGCTTGTTGTATAAATGTCCCAAAGGGGACAGTAGCGTATCTGCTTGGTTGAGTGCTGACGTTCATTAGTGATAATAGGGTTGTTTGGAACTGCATTTCTAGGTACCTACTTAAACTGTGAAACCAGATCTAAGTTTCTATGCAGGATTTTGCGGTGCGCTTGATTATTTGTGAATCATCATCAGCTTGTATACGTCCCCACTGAGGGGCACGAGCCTACCCGTGTAGGGTGTACAAGCACTTGTCAACGCAGGCCCAGTGCAGATTGGCTGACGTCACGCACAACCCTTGATTCTCTTCGCAGCCGTGCGCAGGTTACTTCACGATGTTTTCCCTCGCCGTAAAAGCGTCGGATGAATGTACATATACTCGTAATTTCTTAAATACATTGTACGTGGCGGTATTTGAACTTGCGCCCTCCCGATTGGAAGACAGCAGTCCACACTATTGAGCCACCGATGCTCTCATTTGTGTATATAACGCTTCAATTACTATTTAATTTCAATGGCTGAATACTTCATATTATTATTATGTATATTTTTGATTAAGGTGGATATATTTTTTGATGTACTTGTCCATACAATCAATGGCAGAATAAGTGTATAAGTGATCCTACTTACCTAAAACATTTTAAACTTTTTATCACATCGTCAATTATGCAAAGTGTTAAGCGTTCATTGTTGCATTTGGCCGGACCTCAGTGGCCGAGTAGCGATCGCAAACTTCATAGAAATTGCAAGCCATCCTACAAACAGCCGTGTAGGGTGCACCTGCGAGGTCCAAGATCCGTTTAAAATTGCACGTATCATCGCCCACCCCTGTTTGGATACCCAGTGTGTCAACATCGCCTGAGCTGCACTCCGCATCACCTAGTTACGTGTTAAACATTGTATAACAGTTGTTTTGTTTGTATTGCGGCCGGTTTGTGTACCACCACTCGAGGTTACTCATAATTTCCCACCTTAAAAGTCAAAAGGAACACTGGGTTACTGTTTGCGAGAGACTTCTTACTCGAAGATATTTGATTTAACGTTTTATACCGATCGTCGATCATTCGATTAAGGAATTATTTTTATTGCATTCTTATGGTTTCGCCTCTTGAGTGTGAATAATAAGGTTTACAGGTGGTTTATTTAAACTTTTATTTTACGCAAGTTCGAATTTCCTTTTTTTATTCTAATGTTTAATTTTTATTTGCCATCTTTGAAATTTTTATTCTTTAATTCTATTTGCAACCCTTCTACTAAGTATTTAAAAAGAGGTCAGTTAACTTGATTTTCAGATCAGTATTATCTGTAAGCAAACCCATGGAATTTACGATGCATACAGCATGCCCACATCCAATATGCTTCTGTCCCGTGAAACAATGCCATTGTTCCATAGAATATCAATTGGGAGCACTGTAACAAAAGTTGTCAAGTCCATTATACCGTCAATTAAATTGACCGAATGGCAATACGTGTGTAAGTAAAACTGAGCGAATGAAAGGGCGAGGTTTTTGATAGTGAAGCCCCGTCACTAGTCCGTCGACCGCAATTAGGCGTAACCCCAAGTATTAATTACATTGTCTAATGGAGCGGGTGATGTCCGCGACGCGTCAACCAATGTGTACATACCGCTGTGACTAGTCCACTTTATTAATTGTTTCCGTGAGTCAAACTTTATTGTTTGTGTAACTTGACACGAGGTATATTAATAACATCGAAAGTGACGAGATTTTCTGTTGCTATAAAGTAAATATTAAAGTTATACAGTACACTGCTTGAATTAGGATTGCTACCTTTTTTGCGGAAAATGCATTTATGGTCAATTACCTTTATGAACCTTACACATATGAATATAAAGGAACGTCAAAATACAAAAATATTTGTTATAAATTGGGAGGGTCAGTGGGCTCACCTAATGGTAAGTGACACGGCTGACCATGACAGAGCAGTATTGAATAAAACAGTCACTGTATAAAGTGACTATTCTTTGTCAATACCGTCCTGCGCCCGTTAACCGAGACGATGGATGTTAGGTCTCATATACCCGGTAAATTCACTAGCTACAGTGCCCTCATCCCGAAACACAAAAGTGCATATAACCTAGACGAATCAGTATCGAGTCAACCAAAAGAAAAGAGTCAAGAAAAAATTAGGAAATATTGAGATTCAAATCAAAAGCTATTAAATAACAAGAATGTGCGGGAATAAGAGTATTATGTTGGGGGTTATTAGGTCCTAGCCTCAGCATAAAAAGAAACAATAAATATGAAATTGGAAAGTATCATATTGAATACACTATCTATTCAAAATTTAAATTAATAAAAGTGCAATCCACCATATAGTGCAATCCCATTTCGCGATGAATTAAAATTTTTGAACGCTTTTCGGATCGGCCAATCAAAAATAGAGCTGATTAAAATGAGCATTGCACTTTGTTCAATGTTTTTTTCATTAAAACAATGGTTTAGTTAAAAGCTTGCTCTTTAGTGGCAAGTATTTGTTTTGTGTGCGCGGTGGAATTTTAACGCTAAGTGATCTTTTATCCGATTCCAATTAACGAGTGCGGTAGTGTCTTTCTGATTAGCCATTGGAAAATCTTTTTCATTATTGTGGATAGAGCGTTAATCAGTTTAAGGTTTCTTGCATCCATAGTGGTCATAATTTTACCTCTTTCTAAATTGTATGCGAAGTTGGGTGATAATCTATACCTGCTAGTCATAACTAAGGATAACAGACAAAATGTACCTATTATAACAAAAGAGCAAGATGAGGTAAAACCTGTGGGTAAAACAGTGTGAATTGCCAAACAAATTTATTTATTTTATCAATCTGCTCGGTCGATCGTTTTGTCGTGGTATATATTGCAGCAAATTTACAATCACGACATTTTTCCGCGTCCACATCTGCCGTTATGCAAACGAGAAAAAAACTCGCACAACCGAAATATTATCATTACATTTTTTCAGGCGTCATCTGTGAGTAAAAACTGAATGCATCCCACCGCCGTAAGCCTTGCACCAGTAACAGAAGCACTTAAAGCTATATGCGCTCTTATAAATATTAAACGCGGCAAGCTCCGGGACCCCCAACAAAAACGTTTATGGTCTCCGTGGAAAAACCGCCAGAATTAGCAGCGGGGGGTGGATTAAGGCGGACCGCGCTTAATCCTTCACTAAGAAGGCTTTGCTTAAACGAGTTCTAACGAGCTAAAGATAAAACAATTACCGGCGACGTGATTAAGAGATACGGAGGACACTTGTTACGTCTTAGGTAGACAACGACGACTCAGTCTCTCTTTGGCGGGCTGTTTGCTGTGATTCGCCCGCATTACTTATCCGAAACACAAATGTTTGGCGTAGACAAAAAGGGGCCCCACTCTCGCGTCTCATGGCTCGCCACCTAACAAAATGCTTTGTAAACATTCACCCGTCCAATTTCTGCGTAAGTTCAATAAGTTTTCCCCAAATTCCATTTTCGGAAGAATCAACAATTCACTCTCCCTATTACGCAGTAAAAGATCCCAATATCAAACCGGGCGTGACGTTTGTCATTTTATCACCTTGTCGCTCCTCCTAATATTTTTTTACCTCAATTACGACTCCCTCCGCGAGCGCAAATAACCATTTCCAAAGATTAAAATAAAATTCCCGTGAATATTGATACTGAGAACAGGAATATAATAAAACGTAGCTCCTTAAGCAGATTACCGGGGTTTTATAGAGGTTTCACTTTAATAAAACTTGTTACTTTCAATGTCCGTTTAATCATAATGGAAAACGATTTGCTTGTATTTGTGCACAAATATATCTCTTATCACGAATAATACAATTACTGTACAAGTGTATTTCAACTATTCAATTTGAAATAAGGAAAAGTTTGTATTTGTTTATATAATGAGGTTAGAAATTGAATTATTTATATTTTAAAGGGAGTAGAATAATCTAAAATAACGACGGGCCTAAATTCAAGAGTGCCTCCAAAAAGCTTGTAAAAGTAAAGAAATTAATCTGCAATTCAAAATTGGTCTGTGCCGCCGTAATATTTGTTTTCTTTCTCTTTCAACGGAAATTAAGCGGTACTCGTTGAAATCTTTCTAAATAAATACAAATAAGTTAATAAAGTGGCAGGCAGAAACTCTAAACCGATTTCATCTAAACACGTAATAATGCATCGATGAATACTGATGGAATATTTTCGAGCACAATTAATTCAATTGTTACGAGAATAAATCACTTAAATCAAATCACAATGATGGTGTAATTTGAAATTTAAAATGACTTAATATTATCTATGCGTTACAGTAAATACGCATTAGAATTGTAAATTAATTACTCGATACGTTCGCTTACGGCTCTCCTGCATTTGGCATTCATCGGCGAAATCGAATTCGGCCCGCGAGGGTCTACAAAACTAATTACGTATCGGAGCGATCTTCTTCCACGCTTTCTTACGTGCCTTTCGCATTTCCATATAAGTTGAGCTTTAAACGAGCCAATCTATTCACGTCTACACATCAGGGGGTCGCATTTGCATATAGAACAGAAATTTATTAAATCTACAGCCAATATCCAACGTTCCGACATCGAACTTTCGCTTCTTGGTTGCGTCTCTGATATTTTTATTGGATTGTAAAAGAGCTATTTGCTTAAGGTAACCACACCTACTGACGGCATGAGTGATTTACTTCTTTGCAATTCTCAAATAAGGATGCCACATTTGGTATGTTGGTATGTTCTTATGAATAAAAAATCTTTGAAACTTATACTTATTAACAAGGCATGGCAAGGATACCTCTAGCAAATAAATAGTTCGATTTATAACTCTCGAGTCACATGCCCTGGCCCGGTATGTTGAAACCAAACACTTCCTATGTGCGAAGACCTTAATTTATTACTCATTAAACATTAGTCAGGCTCTGGCCAATCAACGACTACATTACTTTTAACTTTTCTCCGCAACAGTTGAATGAAAATTTTGGCAATGCTAATACATAGTATGTTTGATTAAGGCTGCAATCGATAACATATACGGTAGTATTCCGTTTGGTTGAGGCTCATACTCAAAAGCTTTGAATAGCAACCACTTCAATACGATCTACAAAATAGTCACGACATAAAAGAAAATACATAATAGATAACTTATTTTTATAAGAACAAACAATCAAATCGAATGACATGTTCGTTATATATCCCCTTCCGTTATTTCCACTGTTAATGTTATTAAGAAATTAAAAATACAAAACATTTTACTTAGCTAATGGATCCTGTCGTAATTTCGCCATTTTTCATTTGACAGGTGACATTTTATAAACGAACTCTAATTTACCTTCCCGGAATTAAATTGTTAGAATCATCTAATTTTATTCCTTAAACGGATCTTTCTACTTATTTAAGTAGCATTGTTTATTTAACAAAAAATATGGCTAAAATGCTGCAGCCATTGTTTAAAATATACCTAAAGACTAAACTGTGACTTGAATCATGTTAATAATATTTATGTATATTTTATGCATATTTTCACCCTAGTTTGTCTTAGCTATTTATATTTCTTATCATGAATAAGAAATATTACACTTTTATTCTACTTTGTTAATTTTGCCAGCCTGTGTTACTCCACTAATGGACTAAGGGCCTCATCCAATGTAATTAAAGTTAGGTTTAATGCTGCTACACGACTGCTGAATGTTTATTCCTGTAACTGCACCAGCGGAAAAGAGGCTTGGTCAATATTTTAACTGCCCTCACAACATGGCATCCTATTATTATTATCATTTTTTCTAACCTTATCAGAGTCCTGGATGAACATCATCCATGAACACCTTAAAGAAACGAGGACACTACCAAAAAGTACCTATAAACAAGAATTTGTAACGTAGATACTTACAAGCAGTTAGGTGAAGTGTTCTCATTGCAGGTATTTAAATAAATGAATATGCAATCACTACGAATCTCACCTTAAAACAGCAAAAGGTATACACGAACAGTTTAATGCACAAAATTGTTTGGAAGGAAAGCAACAAATTAAACAAACAAATTAAATTAAAAATTTCGATACGGAGGTCGCCCGAAAGCATCGGAAGTTGTCGATACTGATGAAACGGCTGGGAAGATTCTAATATTCAACCCTTTGAATCGCCCGGGTACAACCCGCTTATCCCCGGTTATCATTTTTATTCATTATCATGCAAATGAATGTAATTAATAGAGTAATAACAACAAATATTATGTTGTTAACTTTTTGTGTATATTACGTTTACCTGCACTATCAATAAGGCAAAAGTACCTTTTATATAAGGATATTTAAATGTGTCACTGTAAATTTGACGACCCATTTGGTGTAATGGTGAGACGTCGGCTACTACACCAAGGGTTCCGGGTTCGATCTCTGCGCAGTACAACATTTGTGTGCGTAAACATGTCTGTTTGTATTGGTCTGGGTGTTTTCTATGTATAATATGTTTACAAAAAATATGTTTATCCGTTGTTTAGTATCCATACTACAGGCTTCATGCTTAACTTGGGGCTAGATGGCGCTGTGTGAATGTCAGTTAATATTTGTTTATTATAATTATTATTTACAATTAGCTATAGAAGCTATTAACTTATGTTTAATGTCGAATGCTGTTGATTAACATCTCTTGTTTGTTCGTTATGGTGTATCAATAGACCAATATTTCTGAATTAACCATATTAATAGTATTTATTGAACACGGTGTCAGTTTTTCACTGTCACTGATTTACTTAAAAACACAGATCATTGTTCTTCATAATTATGTGTTAAGATATATGATTGCCAATGATTACCGTGTACCTGATAAAGCGAGTCCACACCGTGACTCCTAAATTAAGACATCAAAATTTAATCAGTTAACCAATTACAGCTAATGACCTTTCAGCCAAGAAGACAAATACCTATAGCTAAACCATAAGTCCAAGCGGGATAAATAAATGAGGCGCAAGTACCAACCAACGCAGATGACTTTGTGTAGTTCCATTTTAATCAAAATATATCCGCGCACAACAGACAAGAGTTGATGATGTTCCTTACATCGATCTCAAAAACGTCGGTACAAGCTTAGTAACGGGTTGGATTACTAGAGCATTTTAATTAACTCCCTTTCTACAGCGATGCGGCGTTATCGGAGCCGCGCACCCGTCGCTCGCGCAAACAAATGTTGGGAGCCAACTTAACGGTTCTGACACGTGGGTAATACGTTTTTTATCGTTGGCAGGGATAACGAGATCGCTAACGTTACTTCATACACGCCAAGTTATCATTTCGGGTTGTATCCACGTTTGTTAAAAAATCCTAACTTCAGTCTTTCAATCAATGGACCAGCCTACCATATCCCTCAAAAGCGTGGGTTATCCATTCTAAGATATTCGACTTTTCCGAAACAAATGAGACAATAATTTTTCATCCAAAGACCGCCCATTGCGATACACGCTTAACTTTCGTGTCATGAAACGAAACGACAAACTAGTCGCTACACCATAGAACCGTTTTTTCTCGTTGAACGTATAGTAATTTAGGAAAAAAAAATTTCATGGTCTAACCAAAAGATAACGTTCAGGTAAATAGTTTAAGAAAAAGCTATGAAATCGATCGACGTAGCCCCGCCATATTATGAACTAGGTTTTCTTTGCCAATCTTAAGATCTACCTACGCTATACTTATTAAGAGCAGCTCGAACAGTTCAGTCTTTATAAGTTTTAAATTACCTTTTCTATTTTGCTCACAGGCTTTGGACGGCCAAAATATCTACAACGGTTGCTGCACCCTCCGCATCGACTACTCAAAGATGACCTGCCTCAACGTGAAGTACAATAACGACAAGTCGCGGGACTACACCAACCCTACGCTGCCATCTGGCGACGGCGACGCGCACCAACTGTTGACCAGTGAGTTGATGCCACGGGCCCGTCTCGCCCTGGCCCTCGCATCCAGGATGAGTTAGTCCTCTACTACTCCGAGCACCTGGACGCTTACCACACCGCTCTTCGTCTTACACCTGTTTAGTCTTCGGTTATCTTTGAAGGAATGGCAATGGAGTAAACAAGCAATAAGCAGCATTTTAAAAACTGTCGGAATGACGCATATACAGAGTGAATTTCGAAACATTGGCATCTATTCGACATATTATGGAATGTTTTTATGGAAACCTAATGCCATATAGAGTTATCATAAAATTTTTACAAAATAATTGGTTAATAAATAAAGCCGCGCGTCGCGAACTCTCCTCACCTCATTTAATTAAAAATTATATTTTTTGAGTCAAAAATATTTTTTATTATGTTATTGATCAATCGCAAAGTTTACATGATTTTTAGTGTTTAGAAATGTTTGATTTTTGTATCAATAGATTTGCCTCATATTTGAGGGATGTACTTTGATCGCGAGCAGGTTTTATTTTTTTAAAATGCCAATGTTTCCGATTTCACCCTGTATACTCGTATATCACTGAGCCAAATATCGCTCACGCAAGTATTGACCGGGACAAAGCAAGGCTTTTTTCGAAATCCCACTATTGATGGGCCTTCAGCCAGCCATGAGACTGGGAGATAGGAAAACCTTGTTTTGCAGATGATTAAGCCAAAAAAATTAATGGAAATAGGAACTAATGAAAAAATAAGATTAACATAAAAAGAACTTAAAAGCATCTTGATACAAACGTAAAATTTTACTTTGCCCAAATTTACTTAGGATTTCCAAGTTTGTTTACAAGTTTGCCACTTCTCTTGGACCAAGCCGGTAGTATTTAAATACTTTGCAGTCAACTATTAAGTCTTCTTTACCTTTCATTCGACGCAAATACTTATGCCTATAAGTTTTCAAATCACATTGCATTTAAATTTAAGAAATACTTAACTGTGTATTGAAATATTTTGAGTCCACTTAGTTTTGAATCTTTTAGTAGGTAGTGATTTAGTATCAAATTGAATTTACAGCAGTAAATTACCATGACGTCACAATCTGGTGCTTATACGTAGAAGAGCTATTAAAATTTTTGTTTTGTAACTCACATTTCAAGTTTATTTTTATAGTCCTGGATAGCGATTTTCGCATCTGCTAAAATTTCAATAACTGCACTAGCAATTTTATTATTATCTACTAACAAAATTCATTCGCCGATTTTTCATGATCTTCGCATTGCACCGTAGGTGAATATCATAAAATATTTAAAACTGTCAAATACTTTTGACGAGTATAATATGTTTAGATACGAAAACATATAATCTCGTTTAGTAACCAATATGTGACTTAGTGAGTCGTCAAACACAGTGTACTAATAATAAAAATAAATAGATTCATAATTTACCGCACCTTGTATCTTTAAACTGAAGCTGACTACTAAACGGTGTAGGTGAAATTTTAAACTATATTTAATTTATTTTATACCTCAATAAAGTCTTCACCTAGTGGTAAATGGTTTCTATCGCTTGCAATCAATTTAGATAGGGCAATTATTAAGAGGTTGCATACACCGAAATTGACTCTGTTTTCTTTGCCACCTCGGGCAACTTTGGAAACATTTTCGTTGGTGGTTGGTAGGATAAGGTGATGGTAATTTAACAAGCCAACACTCGGCTGTCCAGCATCACAATTCAGGTTGTGAACAGCGAGTATTTCGAACAGGTGGCGGTGTGTTAGCGCCGCAGTTCCTAGGCCTCGGATCGGGCCTGACCTCGCCGTACGGCGTAGGCGTGGGCGGCGTGGGATTGCCCGCGTTCGGTGCGCTCACGCTCACGCCTGCCTCGCCCGCGCTTCGAGCCCTAGCCGCCCCACCACTACCACTCGCCACCGTCCTACTGGTCTCCAATCTCAACGAAGAGGTACGTACCAATACTATCAAATTATATCTTTGTTATCAACTTTGTCATACCCCCCCCACCAAAACCTGAAACTTTTTTGACAAACTGTAACGTTGCAGTTAAAAGCTTTACACAATATACAGGTTCAAATCTCATACAATGAGCAAACCTAAAAGATGGAAAACTGGATTAAAACAGTAAAATTTTAAAGTTTAGTACAATCTTGGTAAATTATTTCAACTCAGTAGTTACATGTTTATAGTCAGATTTATTCATTACGCTAACACAATAGCCAGTAACGTCCAAAACCTAGTACAATAATCGGTTAGCATTCCAAAGATTATTGCAAACAACTAATGCATACACTAACGAGCGGCGTTACAGGCTATTATTACTTATATATTCTACTTAAACTCCTTAAAAATAAGTTGCTAATTTATTTATAGATATGATGTCAAATATCTTTTACGACTATTTATAATACTGTCTCTTTCTCTCTCCTATTGTTTTAGATGGTCACGCCTGACGCTCTCTTTACCCTTTTCGGTACGTGTGCACATACATTCCGTATTTTATATTAAAACATTAATATTGCTCCTGAGCCCTGTCGCCTGGAAGACAAATTGTCACCTAACATTCTCGACTTCTGTACTGATAACCGCATCCGTTTGTCGAAGCTTCGCTTGATAACACTATCAAATCTAAACGCTTTATTAACTTGACAATTTGTGTTTCAGACGCTTTAGTCGTAGCTAAGTTATATCGTCTTTTGTCTACCCAGTGTTGTCTTTGTTTCATTATCATTTTATTATTTTCTTCTGTCTTATACTATCAGTTTTATTGTGAGCTGCATATATTTTGCATTCAATGTAATGGATTATTTAAAATCGAAGTGAGTCGCATAGTGAGCGTGTTTTTTACGCTGCAATATCTCGCGACTAAAATGGAACAGAATGAACTGAAACTAAACGTATGAAGTAAAATGTTTGCCAAAGTTCGCAGTTGGCTTAACACAGCGCACAGATGCGAGGTGACCGCTGTTAATCGCTAAAACATTTATCGAAAGCTTAACGTGACCAATTTAGCGCTTCAGATGGTTTCTTCTTATATAATTTTCCAACTGTCCCGTTTCATGACATTATTATATATTTTACAACATCAATACTAAAATTCTTTGTACATTGTCCAAGCAAACATGCGTGTAGTGATATAGTGTAGACCTATTTTAGGCATTATCTGTATTTAGACAACATTTTGGGTTCTCTCAAATGTGTAAATGTATGTATCAACTTTTAACAGAGTATCCTTGTGATACGTATTAACTAATCTTGACTACAATGCACATTTGAGGCCGATAGTATTATTTTACTACACGGTTTGGATTGAGATCAACATAATTTTTAAGTTTTAGTATTGGACTTGCTCAATACGAACTTCATATCCTATTATTTGTTGCTGGTTGAATTTACATATACATTTTTGATAATTTGATCTCAATTTAATCTTAATCCAAGCCAATAGTTATGAATAAAATGCTGATTTAGATTAAGTTGCGATTAGGTAAATGATCTTTATTGTTTGGTTTGTAAGACAGCATTTGTGTGTAGGTGTTTATGGGGGACGTGCAACGCGTGAAGATCTTGTATAACAAGAAGGATTCGGCACTAATTCAGATGGCTGAACCACACCAGGCTCATCTAGGTAAGGATACTAATGAGGGAAATCTTACATGTGTTCCAGAAACCTTTAGACAATTTAACTTTAATAATCTAAGTGTCGCTTTTGACTGATAAACTGTGGAAGAGTTTAAAATTCCCTCCTCCCTTTCCGGAAAACCTAACAACACAACAGACTGCTGAGTGCAAAAGGTCGAGTCGGATGATAGAACAATCACATCAACACGAAACTACTTTAAAAGTGTGCATTTTTAACCAGGATCAAGGATTGAATTATAATTAAAGATTTACCCCCATAAGAAGTAAGGAAATGGGTTGAGAAACTTAATTTACTAATTGACAACAAGTTGTTGCGTGTGGTAAAAGTCAAATGACAGTGTTGATGAAATTGGTTCGAACAGAGCAGTAACTTCCAGTTGTCAACGTATAATTTTGTGATAGCAGGAAGTACATTTTAAATTATTTGTTTAAAGGGTCCTGTGGTTTCGTTTTCACTTTTCTACTTAACTTTTACAATCCGATTTATTAATTTAACTTTGAATTATTTAACGTCTACTTTTGCACAAGTCCTTAGTACTGAATAGTCAGATTCTTTAAATATCGGATCTACTTTTCATATCGGAATCATATCGCCTACCATCTTCTGATGCTTTTTTATATCCTTACATACTTAGGATAGAAATATTTTTATTTTTAAAGACTAGTGTATCAACCTGCTATGACTTATCTATCAAAAAAATCTTCAAGCCACTCTGACTATGTGGGCTCCTGTGTGGTTTGAGCACCGAGAAACAAACCAATAACTTATATGATATGAATTTGAGGATACATTTTCGAGGGAAAACAGTGAATTGTTCAACATACAGGCCAGTAGACCACAAATTTACTGAAACAGTAAACTCTCAACTTAACTCTGAAAACCACGGAATCAATTAATAACTGTTTGGACTCTTCCAGCGATGACCCATATGGACAAGCTGCGCGTGTTCGGCAAGGCGATGCGCGTGATGCTCAGCAAACACCAGACGGTGCAGCTCCCCAAGGAGGGACAGCCCGATGCCGGCTTGACCAGGTATGGATAATTAAATCCTTTGATGCCCTTAAGTGTTCACAATAAATTTTAAACCCTTTGACCACAAGGATTTCTGATGTTATATAAAATAAATCGTGACCGTTGTATCCGTTTGTGGTGGTTAGTGTTTAACCCTGCAATCCAGACACAATGGAACATCTATTGTTTGTGACGCTTTAAGGCGTCTCTGGCAGTCAAAAGGTTAAACTATGATTTTATTAGTTCAGGTGTTACCATACAGAAATATTTTACGTATTTTACTCCGTTGTACAATTGTTTGTTATCTTGCAGCTACGCGTCGAATCTGTGTTTCTCTTAGTTAATACCTTCAAGAAATCAATCAAACAGCCTATACATCCACGAGGGTTTCTCTCGAGAATTCTCGAGCCGAGAATTCCGGGAAATTTTGCCTTACTCGAGACGAGAAAAAGTGGTCGAGAAATCGAGAAATTCAGTCACAAAATTAAAAACTTGATAAGCGCTGCGTTTCCTCGTTGCGGCTCTGCCACGCGTCGTGCGAAATTAAATGAAATAATTTGTCCTATTAAGGAGGGCACCGAATTTGATATTTCACACGGTCGTTGTAATTATTAAGATTTGAGTTCCTCTCAGGAAGACCCAGCTAATTACGTTTCTGAAAACGTTTCTAATACGTTATACTAGAGTACATAATAGAAAACGAACGTGTTTTCTCCTTGTCTGGAAACTTTGTGACAAAATACGAAACCGATTGTCAGATGATGCTATAAATGCCCTTGTATTTTTAAAGGCTTATTTTCTTAATGATAACGTGACATCGTGGGTTAGCTTTTGAAGCAGTTTTCCGCTTAAATTGTGATTGTAATTGGTCTTAAGATTTTTAATGATTTATTAGATTTTTATGTTTAACTTACGTAAAGAAAAGACTCCATTTACTTATAACAAATATTGAAAAGTTGATACAAAGACTAAACTAAGGAACATGTACCTTACTGTTACTCGTAATTAAGCTAGTCTGATTGTTATTTTTATAAGGAATTAAACTGTCGTTTTATGCTACGTAATTGAAAAGTTTGTAGTACAGACTGAGACTAAAATAAATTATTTAGTATGTAAGGTACTAAGTTTCATTGTGGTTACATGATGACATTGATTTTAGAAGACATTTTATTTGTTTTTTTTTTCAAAGAAAAAGACTAGGTATTTAGTATATTTGTTTGTAGAAACTAGAAATAATGATAAAGAAGATCTCGCTAGAGTTTTTTTCGCTTAATTAAAGTTTTCTATAGTTAAATATAACTCACATGAAACTAAAAATAAACGTTGGTCATTGATAAATGTTGAATATTGCATAAAAAGTATAGTTTTATTGTTAAATCAAATATGTTTTGAGCTTTTCAATATTTCTCGACAACCCGAGAATTCCCGGGAAAAGTGGTCGAGAATTCTCGTGCTCCGAGAATAAAAAAAGGTCGAGAATGAGAACCTAATCCCACTGATAGCAGGCATAGTAGAGCCAGGCGGGCGTAATACGGATTGGTGGATGTTAATGGCCGCTATTTTAAGATAGTATAAGATGTTTATTGATTGGACCAAAAGCTTAAAGTGTCTTCCAAAGCTTGGAGGAACTACTACTACTACTAAAATGAAAATAACAAAGAAACCAACATTAAAAATTACTAAAAATTAACTTATGGCCGTAGGGCATTGGCGTGTCTAGGGTACGTGCTGAGCTTACAAACAATTCCTTCACTTCTCGGGCTTTGCCCGAATAAAGTCGTACAAAGCTTAAAATACATTGCCACTGTGTTAAATTCCAGGGATTACTCCCAGAGCCCGCTGCACAGATTCAAGAAGCCGGGCAGCAAAAACTATCAGAACATCTACCCGCCGAGTGCTACGTTACATCTGTCCAACATTCCGTAAGTTATTGTCCAATTTATTTATTTTTGTCTGCGAAATCTCATACAAGAGATCCGTCAACTGCATTATAATGTATGTATATGCTAATACGTTTGTGTGTGTTTTTTACACTTACTATACGAGTGCTTTAAAATAGATTAAACCCTTTGAACACCAGGAATCCGGACACAATAGAAAATCTATTATTTCTGACGCCTTTATTAATAAAAATAATTTATAATGTCACCTACATTGGCGTTCAGAAGGTTGAAAAGACGCGGATTTAACGACAGCTAGATATAGGGCATGTTCAATAAATTTTATATAATGTTAAAGACAGCAAAAGTTTTTGATAAGATCTTGCAGTAAATTATATTTTTCGGCCTCCGATCAGACGACAACAACCCAACGCGCTTGCCTTTATTCCATTAAGTTAGTGCGGATTGGCCGACTACACGCAAAACCTTCGAATTTCTTCGTAGTCGTCCCCAGCTTTCCTCACGATGTTTTCTTTCACCGTTAGTGCGTCGGATAAACGACCATATAATTTCGAAAATAAAAAAAACATTGTACGTGGCGGTATTTGAACCTGCACCTTCCAGATCAGAAGGCAACGGTTCACACCAATGAGCCAATGACGCTCGTATACTTCTTGTAATACCTATACATAATATACTTTCTACTCGTACACGAGTGATCCTGATATGGGGCAAGCATTAAAATTCTGATACCTCCAGTAATCCAGTGATTACAATGCCTGTCATACCCGAAACACAGCTCAAACTTATAAATTTTGAGTCGGAAAAGGAAAATCTTGAGCGCCGGAATAAGTGAAATAACGTTGGAAGGGATTTTTCGAAATTGCGCAAGGGAGTTGGGGGAAAACTGGGTCGAAGCCGCGGGCATTCGTTGATTCTGGGCCTCTAGGAGTAATATTGTTATTATATTGATTCAAAAACCAACTTAAGAACTCTTTTGTAATGTAAGATTTAAGGAAAAAATATTGAAATGTTTAACGACCGCCTTAATCTTTTAAGCGTAATGCATTATGTAATCATTTTCCAAATAGCGTGGAGGATAAAAAGGTAAAAATCAATCAAAGATTTTCACGCTCCTTTACCGGTTCATTTTAAGATTAATTGGATTAAATCGATCCGCTCGTTAAGCATTCTCAGGTGAACAAATACGTCACTACAGTCCACTGCTAGAATGATAACTATATTAACACATGTATGGATATCAGATTTAAGGTTAAGGGCTTCAGATTTTAAGATAAATTTGTTTATTTACAGAGCCACTGTGTCGGAAGATGATATTAAAGAGGCCTTCACTAAACGGGGATTCACGATCAAGGCGTTTAAGTTCTTCCCGTAAGTATGACGACAAACTTCTCGAACTAGTCACTTTCGATCTTAAATAGGAACAGAATTAGAATAACTCTAACAGCACATATTTGTACTAGAAACCAACGAGACTTCTTAATTTCTAGAGGCGACTTTTTAATCCGATAATTTCTCCGATTGTGTTTAGAAACAATTTTTCAAACAGTCAATTGCTCAATTGTTTTAATTGCTAAGAACGTTAACGCCCTAAATTAAATCGAAGTTCAAGCAATATTCTAAGACGCCCTTATGTATGTACCCTTTTGAATGCTCGTATAGAAATCGTACCCGCCACCTTAACCAAGTCATCAGTCCATCTGGTTGGGGTCGGCCTACGCTTCGTTTTCCGTTATGCGGACGCCACTCGAGATCCTTTCCGCCTTATCAGCCATCGGTTCTACGCACTATATGCCCTTCCCACTGCCACTTCAACCCGTAACAGTAGTAATCAGTTAAATAAATAATAGAGAAATCTACAAAGTACTACCCGAACAGCTAAATTTGAAAACCAAAATGTTTTTAAAGGTTATTAAACTTATAAGTCATCTGTAAAATTTCAGCAAGGACCGCAAGATGGCGCTGGTGCAGTTGCCATCGATTGACGACGCGGTCGCGGCCCTCATCAAGATGCACAACTACCAGCTGTCGGAGTCCAACCACCTTCGGGTTTCGTTCTCCAAGTCCAGCATCTAAACGACTGCCGCGTATAGGAATATCACACAACATTGTCAGTCGACTAGCCAAATCGAGCCTATGCCACGGTATGCCTCTAAACTATTCGATTTGCTGTAGCGAGTTTCCCAACATGGCGTCACTAAAGCACATAATACACTATGCGATCTGCAGAACGTTGATCCCTACTCCCTGTAAATCGCAAGTGTTATATCAGTTAGCACTAGTAGCCTTGGTATTCAAACTGTTATTACATTATGCAATTTGCAGGGAGTCTGCAGATCAATGCTCTGAGGATTGCAAAGTGTATACGTGCTTAAGCTAGCTGTCAATTGACGCAGCTGTTTTCAAAGTGGCTCCATCTACATGTGAAGTTCACTACAGCAATACTCTTGTATATTATAATTATTTTTAATAATAAAGAGCGTACCAACACAGGCTTGACCGCGTCGGCAGAGCGAGACCATCGACTGTCAATCGCGCCGTACCTCTCTCACAATCGAGAACTTCACTCGACTGAATGAAATTAATAATGTATCTGTATTACGCTTACTCGGAACAGTCTAGAAATTAAGTGCTACTCTATTTTCTTAATGAATACGTACGTATTACTGTTACTGTACATCATAAATCTAAGATACTATCGTCATCACATTAAACTTTAAATATCATTGTTTAGAACCACTTTGATCTACTGAACGTGTGTACCCAGTGCTTTATGAAAGAGAGGATTTTCCATTTTGTGTGATATTCATTCCATACATTTTAATTTCATAATTTATTTTTGTAAACGTTTAATAATTTCCAGTGATTTCAATTTGTAATATGAACTCATGAAATCGAATTATTATCAGAAAAATATAATACAGCAATTAGATTGCGCTAGATTTTTTTTGAATTTGGCAGTTCGTGTAACTATTTTTAATCGCAATGTGTGACATTGCTCCCGTTATTTTATGGTAAATGACACTATATTATTATTATTATTATACGTGAAAATTGTAATCATCACTTTTGAAAGCACATTGTTAAAAAAATATTTGTCACATTTAATTTGCAGTTATAATCCTAATATTATATTTTATAAATATATTTTATGCTCTATTTTAATATGCACAATTTACTATTATTGCATTTCTTTATAAGTAATTCATATGGTTTTTGTACGCATACACATTTTTTATTATTTTTTTTAATGATGGAATGTTACGTTTAGAAATGTGTATGTGTGTGCAATATTAGTTTTAGATAATAATTATATTTTAGATGTAACTGTATTCTACGCCCAGCGACCGGACGGCCGGAGGTCCGGTGGTCCGGTTCTACATTACACCTTACATGCTTCCAACTCCTTTTATAGGAGAATATTCTATCATTTGTTTCATTAGCTCGTGACGTTTAGTTAGTGTAATCACATCTATATTGTTAAGCATCTAGATTATATATCACTATTTAAAGTTATGTTCAGTGACATTAGTGACATGATGCATTTATTTTGATGTTAATTTATATTAATGGTAGCTACAACATATTATAAATGCTCGTTCATACATTTCTCTAAGCAGTTAATTATAGATAATTATTTATTGTGGCCGAGGGTGTGGGTGAGGTCGCGTTCACATATTTTTAGAATAATTTCCATTGTATTCGAGGAGCGCCCATACGGTTGTGGCGGACACGCAAGTATTAGCGAGATCTGATTTGCTCTATGACATATATAATCGACAGTATTTACACTAGGTCACAATACTTCATTAATAAACAGTATTTTAGTTAAATAATTCTCCCCTCGGTATTTCATTTTGTATATAGACACTCCGTCTTGGAATACTCGAGTTTTTCACGCTTCTCGGACTTTGCCAAGTTCTCGATTGGTTTCACACTTTGCCTTCTTAAATTAATGAAAAAAAATGCGTCTAGTCCAATGCAAAAGAGATTAAGTTGTGGTTTAAGTAATTTACGTTATGGAAGGATAACCATGTAATTTGTCGATTTGTCCAAACTCTGGTAAGGAAAGCTTTTGTAAAAAGAATTGTATTATTAACAAATTGGTCATAGAGTGATGCCCAGATTGAATCATACTCTGTATTGTTAGGACCAGTTTTAAGTGTTCAGTGCCACGTCCAGTTGACACAATGATTGGAAAATGCGTGAAATGATACCTGAATATCGTAGGGTTGACCATTCGCTAATAACAAACATCACATAATGTATCGAATGGAATAGTTAAGTCACAATGTATTACATATCTTATCGATTTATAAAGGTAGCTATTGCGTCAAGATACTTTGAGGGTAAGTTGAGGAACAGGGCCGATTGGGCTCATCAGTTGTTTTAGTTTACTGCCTTGTCTCAAATAGGCAAATGAAAATTTATTATTCAAATCTGTCTTAACGTTAACGCGTGAATTTGTTAATCTTGTTCTCTGTTGTAACATCCGAGTGTTGGCGGCAGTATATTTGCAACTATTAACCCAATAATATCGTATTGCAAATAGCCGCGGAAAATGTGGCAGCTTATTGAGACATGCCCCCAATTAGCCCTGTCCACTCTGGAAAGCCCTACTCAAGAGACGATGTTTCCCATATTCGTCTCCAGTATTGTTTTCATTATTGCAAAACCCAATCCCAATGTTTCAATAGTCGATTCGACTTTTCTGCCTACGTTGTATTTAACGATTTGAAGTCATAAAATCACATATTTACACTATTATTAAAAAAATGTATCATATACATCACATACCGTAAATAAGAAAAAAAATAGAGCTTAGTAAGATGATTAAATGAAAAAAAAATTAGAGAATGTCATTATAATGTAAGTTTTAATAGATGAATCTAACAAATTGTATTAATCAGTACCTACATACGATATAAGAACATAAAGTAGTAATTTGGTTTAGATAATGTTAGGTGACCAGGGTGTGGTGATATTTTGCACGTTTTTGAAAATGTTTTTCTAATAAGGTGCAGGATTCTGTGCCTGTTTTGAAATAATGTGGAGATGATTGGTATGCGAGTGGTGGTGGTCTGCTTTGAGATCGGCGGGATCGCATTTGTAATGATAAAAATATTACGTATTTGATTAAACATAACAAAAAGGAGATTACATATCCATTATACTGATCGTAGGACGCTGCACACGCGGGCCCTGGCCCATCGTAGTGACATGTGTGTAGCGCTTCGGGCCTAATGTTTCCCATAATATTGACTAATAGATAATTATAGGGATTTATGTGTTTAGAAAAGTATTTTAAATATTTAGATAATAATAATGGTAATATTATGAAAAAAAAATAGATCAGTGTTTAGGATGAGATGCCAAATTTAAAGTCACATTATTTTAGGTAAATGGTAATTGAGGTAATCTTAACATTTATTGAAAAGTTGATGAAAATGTTACAGTTAAATTATATTTGAGAGTTTTATTAAGCGCAATATATGCAATTTTATTCATCGTAAGTGAACATTGTTTCAATTTGTTAGTTAAAGTTATGCGTTGAATAAATGAACGTTGTTTTCGGATGTCTTCATTAGTTAATGGCTTCGCGCGGCGCCCGGTACTGTGCTAACATATCTACGCATATCGTACTCAATATGCTTTACTTTATTGCGCTTCATATTTACCTCTTAAATTAGCTGTACTCGATACTATTTCACGGTATCTATGAATACAGGCCGACATATCAATAAATAGATTTGGCTAAGGCGCATCATGTATTTTAGCTTTCAACACCTCGTTCCGTTGTTTATGTTGATCGACTTCTTGTTGTAACTACATTATATCTACTAATTAACTTCATTGTTTCTATGTAACTAATTTAAGATGTCATCATTTCTTTTCTTATTGTAAAAGTTAAGCCTTTTGTGTGGTTAATTTCATTCTTATTTTTATAATTATGATTAAACTTATTATTGTAATTGATACTTTTTTGTTCTTTATTTTTTCACCTCACCTTTCCTACCTGAATCCTTTTTGTTTCTTAAACAAAATCAATACCAATTGTCTAAAGTACGACACTGGTTTCATATGGAGCCCATTTTATTTGTTTTACTTTTTTTTTCTTTTATGATTTATATCTATATTCTTTTATCACCTGCATATATAAAATACACGATATTTATTTCAAGTACTCAAAGAGATCATAATATTTGTAAATAAAGCTTATAAATTTTAAAGGGGATCAATATAATGAGATGTACATTAGTACACAATTGGTATTCTAGACATATTCGTACTTATAGATTTATACTATCCAAACGGTTAATAACTACAGCCTATAGCATCTATTTATAATTTAATTTTTATACCTGCGGAGAGCTTCTGATACCTTGTGAATGATTCCTAACTGATTTATGTTGTTTACTTATTTCAAACTTGCGCGTTAATGTAGGCGAAATTGTTGTTGAGTTGAATTGTGAAGGGAGTAAGGGACTAAATATTGCCAATGATATGTTTTATATAATTATATCAAATGGATTATATCTAGCACAGGGTATAATGTGAATAAATTATATGCCGCGGCGTAAAAGCGCGGCGCGTCCGTGCCCTGTCCCTTATTCCTGCTGAGTGGAAAAATTCCCTATTGAAATGTTGAATTAGCAAAAATAATGTGTAACTGCCAATTATAGGGAAGCGCTGGACATATCGCGGAGCACTACCTATAGTTAATTAGTGAATTTTAATATTATTAGCCAACAGGAATACATATTTTATCAATAATGCATTTAAACTTACAGATACAAATTTTAAAACCTATAAAATGGCAGTTATTCTCGTGTTAATTAAATTCTGCGAATGTATAACACATGTTAATAATTACAAATTAAATTAATAGGATCTATAGTAAAAATTAACATAATCATTAATTTAAGATTTACTAGTAAAAATATCCTATCTTAATTTCCGTATGTAGTCGCTATAATGAATACCTACTTATCAAGAATAATCTTCCTAAGATTGTACTACCCTCCTTCTTTGTTCCTTCGACTTTAGTATTGTTTAGTTGTTCACTAAAATTTAATAATGGTGTGCAAAAAAGGTGTGTGTAAAGAAATAGTAAATAGTTTAAATGAATCGTTTGAGTAACGAAAAAATCTCATGGTTTATCTATGAAGCACATCTTCTTGCGTTTGCTCTTTTCGCTAGTGGTTTTACTGACGATACTTCACATGTCAATACCTATATACAATACTTTAGTGTAATTGATTCAAATGCCAAAGACCAATCATTGGACAAAAGAACAGGGATCTTGATATTTTCCTTTCGACTTAAAACTTAAATCTAATAGAAAACTGACTACTTACCTACCTGATTAAAGAAATTGTTAAGCTTTATCAAGCATATTTCGGAAATATAATGTATTTTGGTGATTTCGTTTTGTGAATCCCGACGGCCTAAGGAGAGTCGTCGCAACTACAGATTTAATAAACAGTTGTATGGATTATCAATATAATATACAATATTAACATCTAAGTGACTACCCTATTGAACTCTAGATTTATTCTTTGTCATTTTATAATAAAATATAGTTGAAAATTGAACTTTTATTTCATTTACTACCTATAGGTACATCCTTTTACTGTCACAGAAATCCAATCTACATGAATACAATAATATCAATTGAAAATACGAATTATTTCCACACAGTTCGTGGGCTTTTACATACATCCTGCAAGCACAGAATTAATAATCCGCAAGATATTGTGACGGAACCCTGTCACAATAACAGCAGCATGACATGACGATATCCGCCGCAAAAAAAGTACAGACAGCAAAAAATAAGCAAATCTTTTATTGTATTTTTGGTTAATGTTAAGCGATTCGTCGATGCTTTTTGTATAAGGTGTTGTTACCGATACCTATAGACATAATTAGTAAAAAATATTGGAATTAAACATAAACAAAATCGAAATATTTTGTAGAAACATTAGCGATTTAAAATACACAAGAATTTGTAGCTTTGCTTAGTTCTATGATTATTTAATACATTTCATAATTCTATTTTTTCACTATCATTAAAATATTATGTTACTTAAAAAATTTCTACATGATAATATGCGCAGTCGGCCGCCATTTATTGTCAACTTTGGTGAATCGTACAATACGTGGCGGGATTTGATCTTGCACCCTCCAGTTTGGAGGCAATAGCCCACAGTCCACACCAAAGAGCCACCAAAGCTCTATTATATATAACATTTATAACACATTTCAAAATTCACTATTTGACATCTATTTTTACCGCCAAATTAGAAGTAATGAGTGCGTTCGGAATCGCCACAAATAATTGAAATACAAATATACAAAAAAAAATATTATTTTTGCTGAGTTCTAATATTGAAATGGCTTAAATCCTTTAATATTTATAATTATTTAAACTGTAGAAGTAGAATTATTACACTTCATGTTATGAGCGATTTGTACCTACTAGTTGGTAGACTCGGTACTAAGTCGTATAAGTAGGTATCACGGCAGTGCCAGATATCATCCCGTTAAAACAGAAGTGTTATACAGTTTTGTGTTTCGGGATAAGGGCACTGTAGCTAGTAAAATTACCGGGTAAAGTCTATTTCACGAAAGAAGTCCCGCAGCGATTTGTGGAACTAAATTGGACAGCTCGGCCATATTGTCGTTTGCTAATTCTATGAATTGGGTTGTTGTAATAGATTTAATGAGTTTTTAGCTCCATCAAAGCGTTATATTGATTGTTCATGATACAAACTGTTGTGAAAAAGTTCGATTGGAGATATTTTATGAATGTTGAAACCGTTCTTGCAAGTGGAAAAAAAATCAAGGTAATTTCACACCAAAAACCATTTTTACAAGATACTCGCCGCCATAATAGGTACTTTTTAGAGTTGCCATATAAAAATTTTTTGCCGTATTGATTGGATTTTTACTTATGAACATTTATTATAAGAGACAACTTTTATCAATAATTAAGACATTATTGATATTATCTGTCTATAATGAACAAAATTACTATTATTTTCGTATTTTCTTTGCTAATGGGCCGGATAGATACAAGTAACACAAAAAGTAACACACAATAGAATATCTATTTTCTGTTGAATATATGCAACTGCGCCGGTTAAAGGGTAAATATAAATTAACAACATACTAAAATGTATTTGTTTCTCTAATGTACAAAATATTAGACTTTTCTTATTCAAACATTTTAGATCTTTTATAGTAATTATCCTTATATTTAAAGTAGGCAAAAACTTTTCTCAGTACTGGTATTATTCCGTCTGGCGACAGTGGCGCAACGTCTGCGGGACTTCTTTCGTGAAACAGACTCTATAGGAGACCTAAAATCTGTTGTCTCTGGTGTCGGGCGTAGAGAGTGGCATTGACAGAGAATAATAACTGTCTATCCATGTCTATCAGTTGTTGGTCTCCTTCAATGCCTTATGGCATGGTCAAGCGTATCACATACCATTAGGTGAGCCTCTTGGCCGTCCTGTACACATCATTGGCGGATCCCAATCGGAGTTAGGAACTTATAAGGTATTTTGTTAATGTACATTAGTATAGTACTTAAAAATAGCTCAAAGAGGGGTCATAACCCCCATGACCCTGCTCCTGGATCCGCAGTTGTCTGTACATTATAACATAAAAAAACTACATATTATTAAAGTTAAGGGAGCTCGCGTGCCAGCCAGCTGCGATCGCCACTTCATGTCGGGTGAAGCTGCACAAACTTTGTAGAGGTGCCTGCGGCCAACGGCGAATAAAAAGCAATTCCGAAAAACATATTATTTATTTGCCAATAGAGGCGCTAAATGTTGCGTGAGGTCCAAAAATTGCAATTTAAAATGGTTTTACATCAGGTTTTGTACGATATTATTGTCCATTTAAATTATTACAAAAACAATAGTTATAAATAATTGTTTTTGTAATAATTTAAATAAAGATTGCTTATTTTAATTATGTCTTAATTATTGTTAAAGGTTGTCTCTTATAATAAAACAGCGCCGGATCTTCAATTTTTTTTGGGTGGGGCAAAAATTTAGAAATGCCGCCCCCGCCCTCTTTTATTTATTTTTACCTTTATCATCCTATATTATATCACTAATTTATATAATCCTCAAATTGATTGACATTTGGACAAAGCTGTAACTTTTTACGCAGCTGTGATCAGTTTCAGAGATATTACATCTCCTTGTCTTATTCCTCGGTGCCAATGATAAGCCAATGGTAAGCTCTTCATGTACTCGGCCTGACATAGTAGCGCTCTCGTACAAACATCTCAACAATTCGATATAGCAGTAGTCAAGTCAGGCACCGTTGGAGGGAATGAAACACAGCCCAAGTCTCGATCGAATCGAAGGCTTTCTCATAGTCCACAAACGCCAAACATAATGGTCAGTTATACTCTCCGCTCTTCTGTATAACCTGCCACAGCGTATGTAATATGTAGTCTATGGTGCTGAAGCCTTTGAGGAACCCGGCTTGTTCGGAGGGCTGGAAATCGTCAAACATATGCGCGAGACGGATCATAATGACTCTGGAGAATAACTTGAAGATGTGGCACAATATCGTAATGGGTCGTTAATTCTTCAATAAGCTTTTAATATCTAAGATAACTCGTAACAGATGTAAAAACGGCAAGATTAGTTTATTTTAGTCATTTTTATAATGTAATGTCGTATGGTCTACCGTTGTGGGGTACGGCTGCCGACATTGATACAATATTTGTGCTACAAAAAGAGCTTTTATCTACAACCTTAGACCACGTGACTCTCTTAAAGAACAGTTCAAAGAAATAAATTTGTTTTTTTGTAATGTAATTTTTGTATATTTTTGTCGTTCATAAGTGCTTTTTGTAAGCCTAATTTAAATAAATGAATTTTGACTTTAACTTATCATACCCGGAATATTAGGCTCTCTCCAAGCGGATACGAAAACTCGTTCGCAGAGAATTCTACTATTTCAATACAAGGTTAATTAAGGACCTTATTAAGGAGAACAGGGGGCCCAAAGTTTTCCAAAAACCACTTGGAAGGAGCATTCTGGTGAAGCTTAATATAGCAGATGGCCAACTACTCACATTACGCCAACAGATCCTGGAAGAGGTTGAGAAATTCTATGGATTTGTCGAGCGCTCATCAGTACAGACCGAAGACAGCGAAGATCTACGTGCCCTACTAAGGCACCATTGTACGTAGGATATGCCGGATGTTGACGTTAGCGAAATTAGTGCAGCACTGAAGCAACTGAGAAATGAAAGGGCCCCGTGGGATGACGGTATTACGACAGAACTCCTAAACACCGGTGGACAACCCATCCTTAGGACATTAGGTGAGCTCTTTTAATGCCGTCATCTACCTGGGAACTACACTGGAAGCGTGGTCCACAAGCGTTCTTTAAGAAGGGTGATAAAGCTCTCTTGAAGAATTATAGACCGGTAGCGTTTCTGATAAGCGTCGGTGGCGTCCTTCTCCAGATTGTCCAAGAATAAGTTTACTTGGGCTAAAACTTGACCGGCACAATTTCGGAAGGGAAGCTAGTAGGAGGATTCATTTGGGCTGGGCGGCATCAGGCAAGTTACATCAGATCTTCACGTCGACGATTCCGCAACGCTTAAGGACAAAAGTCTTTGAGAAATACGTCCTACCCATACCAACATACGCAGATGAGACATGGACACTGACTGCGGATTGGTTCAGAAATTCAAAGTTACTCAACGAGCGATGGAGCGTGCTATGTTGGGAGACTCTTATACATAAAATCAGAAATGATGTTATCCGCAAAAGAACTAAAATTACCGGCATAGTTCGCCAGATTAGCGAACTGAAGTGGCAGTGGGTAATGATGTCGCAGAACCGATGGCCGTTGGAGCAGACGAGTTCTGGAGCGGAGACCGCGTCTTGGCAAGCGTAACGTAGGACGCCCTCCGGCCCGATGGACCGACAACTTGCGAAAAGTCGCTGGTGGAGTCTGGATGAGAAAAACGGAGGACCGGAATATCTGGCGCAAAATGAGACCAATGTCCAACAGTGGACTGCGATAGGTTGAATAGAGAGGGAAAAGGTTTAATCACCTTTCTTGAAGAAGAACACCACCACGCCATTGCTCCTCACCTTTGGTGTCGCACCATCACCGATTCCGGAATTAAAAAGCTTCTGAAGGGTCTTAAGCACTGGCGTGCCCCCTACTTTCAAAAGCTCTGCGGTATATCCGTCGTAGCGGGGGTCTAATAACGCTTAAGCTGTTTCATAACCATCCTAACCTCGGCAAAAAAGCAATGTCATTAAAAAGTTACAATTTATCAATTATTGGTATTGATATTAATCAATTAAGTTCTATAATGAAATAAGACTACTCGCCTCAGCTTTTTCGAAGTCACACTGGATGAAAAAGGCGTTTTATTTCCAATTTATTTTGTATATTTTCTTAAAAAACGTGGTCGCTTGATGCAAGTAAAAGGAGCTTAATTGTTTATTTTTATTTTTTTTTCAATTGTAGCTGTCCATCATGAAAATGATATAGCTTTAAAGCAGCTAAGTTGGCATCAATTAACATAGAGAAATAACTACGTAACTTTGAAATAATACACTGCTGCCCTGTATAGAGATCGACGAGAGAGTTTTCGTATACAGCGTCATTCCTCAGATCGCAGCTGCACCCGCCTGCTGACCGTGATCTGCGGGCGCCTATTTAGAACTATGCAAAAAAATGTAATGGTTCAGTAACATGCCTTACTCCGCGCTCCGGTTATCAGTCGTATTTCTATGGCCATGCACTTGTACTATTATTTATTCCGCGGGCAAGTAAGGTAAATGATGAGTGGTCCATTAGTCGGTTTGCCGCCCCTGACCGTGCCGCCCGGGGCACGTGCCCCCGTCTGCCCCCCCCTAGATCCGGCCCTGTATAAAATTAGACAGTTGGAAAGTAAAAATCCAATCAAATCGGCAAAAAATTTATGGCAACGTAGTACTTTTTTAACCTATTATGGTTTAAATGGATTATTTATGATACCTAAAGTTGTGAAAAAGTTTGATTTGATATGTTTTACCAACGTTGAAAGCGTTCTTGCAAGCCGGAATAAATCATAAATGGCGGCGAGTCTATTTCAAAATAAAATACCATGATTTTATTCCGCTTGCAAGAACGCTTTCAACGTTGGTAAATAATCTCAACACAAACTTTTTCACACTTTAGGTATCATAAATAATTCATTTTAATCTTTGATGCAGCTAGAATCTCACAAAATTTTTACAACAAATAATTTCATAATTGACGACCACATTGTCGTTGCCAATGCAAAACGACAATGTGGTCGTTCCAAATTCAAATTAGTTACACAAATCGCCGCGGACTCCTTTCGTGAAAGTAACTTTGTACCCATTGCTTATAGTAAGGCAGTACAGTTATGATTTTAGCTTGTTTCAAATGGAAAGAATAAAAAAAACCGACTGACGTCAGAAGTGACACTGAAATNACTAATTCCAACTCTTTTTCAAGTCCTCTTAAAAGACCTTTTGGTTTTAGTGAATTTGGTGAAGTGTCTGTGGAATTACATAATGTAGTGCAGGCATCAATGTTTGGCGCTTTTTTCGGAGCATGCATGGGAGGATTCTTTCAATCAAAAAATGCATACATGTACTTTATAGAAAATAATCAAGCCACTATCAAAACTACAGCCAGGCTCAGGTATTTTTATTTCATGATGTTAAATGCGTTAAAGTAACTATTTTTATCAGTATTAAATAACAAAACCTTGAATGTCATCGATTGCAGAAAAAGCTTCAAGACTATGTCACTGTGGCATTTGCAAGAGGAGCTTATCATTGGGGTTGGCGACTAGGAATATTTTCAGGAATGTTTACGTAAGTGTAATATGTAAATGTTTATAAGCTGTGATTTCTATTACCAATGGGCACATATTTTGTTTAGTTTAGTCTAATACATCCACTGCTTAATGTGCCTGCCTTTGTTAATGATTTAACAAAGCATTTAGTATAAACCAGAGGCAGGTCTTACATGAATTCCCTCACATTTAAGCAATGAAGAGATAATTTTCACTCAAAATAAATGTATTATGCATGTCTTGTAATTTGTATAAGGTTTGTCTGTATGGGTATTTCAATATTACATATTTCTTCTGCTACTTAAAACAGTATACAACAGTTCTATACTGATATATCAGGATTTTTGTACCAAATTTGATTTTGGCATTGCTATGTTCTGGAGTAAAGAGTGGGAGAGGCATTAAATGCACCTGGGTACTGTGACTTAATTCCTTCTGTCAGAAATTAACACCTGCACTTTTAAAGGCAACTATTATCAGATTCCACCACCTTTTTATTATTTTTGTGTATTGTAATATTAATGTAAACTGTTTTTATTTTTCAGTTTGATAGCGACCTCAATATCTGCATATAGAGGAACTACTTCTGTTGTGGAGTATACAGTAGCTGGTGCAATTACAGGAGCTCTTTATAAAGCAAATTTAGGACTAGCTGCTTCTCTTGTTGGAGCTGGTTTAGGTAAGGAATAGGTTTAGTTTTCTTATCGTGACAGTATAATCACCGACCTGAAGATAAATATATATTCATATAAAATACCAATGTTGACCAATTGGATTTGTTTGCACATCATTCCAGGGCCAACTTAGGTTTTAGAGACCACTCAGTGACATTCTTGCTAAAAAGAAATAATAAATACTAACAATAATATATAAGTATTAATTTTTAATGTACTTACAAATACGCATGTAATTGTGTAAGATGAATCTGAAATAAATAAGTGTATAGGACAGTCAGTGTTCTCATGTGATGGTAAGTGAATATGCCTGACCATGACAGATGCTGCGTTTAAGAAAATTAATAACAGTAAGTATTCATTATTTAACATCAACACTGCACTGCGCTCATCACTCAGGACAACAGATTTTTTTTTTTTTTTTTTTTCAGCTCATCCCCCTGATATTTTGGTCAGGGACCTTATTATGATTTTTGTTTTATTTTCTTTCTTTTATTTCTTTTTAACTTTTTTATTAATATATGTGTTTTTTCTTTCTCTTTCTTTTCTTATGTTTACATTATTTACCTTAACTCTATTACATATGTTTATATTTTCTTGTTGTCTTTTACATTGTCACTGGTTTTGTTTTGTACTTTGATTACAGACTATATTTATTTCTACTTCTTTTTTGCTTTTTATGTATTTCTTAACTACTTTTTTATTTTCCTTACTTATAATACATTATTTACCTTAGTTTTATTAAATTCTCTTGTTTTATCTTACTATTTCATACATGCATGGTTATTATCTATTTGTTGTTACACATTAATTTTTCTTACTTGTTATTCTTACTCTTTTTAACACATTATCTTATTTCTATTACAAATTTCTTCTATATACTAGTCACTCCACCCTCTCCACTTTACACTTAGGTTATCGTTATTATAGATACGAGCTTATTACTAATGCGACGGTTTTAAACACAGGTTGTTACTGGCCTTCGCTTATTTCGATTTTTAAAGCTAATTGTATAATACATCTATTTTCCTTACTACGAATTCTTATATATCTTTTTTGTTTTTTACTTCTATATACTTATTCTATCAACTATATTTTTTGCTTAATTTTAGTTTAATACTAACACTACTATATTTACAAATATATGTGTAGTATTATTTTCTTAACTGTTTTTATTTCTTATTATTACTCTATTGGCTATCTTCTTACAATAATCTAGAAATAAGTCACGTGGACAACAGATGTTAGGACTCTTTTACCCGGTAAAGTTACTAGCTATATAATTGAATAGACCTGGTGACAGATTTATGAATTCCCTAATGGTCTCTTGTCTGCTTAGGAGTTTGGACCTTTAAATGCCAGGTTAGTCACTTGAGTTGTGGGCATAATGTACAATGAACTGGTGTGGTTGGAATAATTTCCATCTCTGGATTATTAGATTTATAACATGTATGTGCTCCATATCAACCTTCAGTGTCACAGTGCAGGAATTGCTTATTGAAAGCCTCGATTGATAATGGATTTTAACTTTGTAATAGCCAGTCAAGATTATCTAATTTTTGGTCTCCCTTGGGATGGGTACTGCTAAGATAATATCGCGCAAATCAAACTACTAAGTCAAAAGCCACCTTAGTAGTTTGATTTGCGCAATGATTGATCTAAGGTTCAATAATTTTTAATTATTTCAGGTGCTTCATTAAGTACAATTGGTGGGTTGGGTATCATAGGTATATTGAAGCTTTCCGGATTCACAATGGACGATATACGGAATGCTATGTACAAAATTAAAGAAGCAAGGTATAAGTTATATTATTATGTATACTTAACATTCCTTATACTTTACGTGGCTCAAATTGTTTATACTAGGTTATTCACTGTATGAATATTTATTGAGGCATTTTAAAGGCACTTCACCAAGTGTTCTGGGTTCCCCGGGCAGTAGGTACAAACATTTGTGTACATGAACATGTTTGTTTGTATTTTGTCTGGGTGCTTTCTATGTATAATATGTATGTATTTACAGTAAAAGTATATAAGAATGTTTATCAGTTGTAAAGTGCCAAGTAATACAAGTTTCAGTCTTAACTTGGGGCTAGATGGCATGGGGTGAATGTCAGTGATGTTGGTTTATTTATTATCACGAGGTGTCAATGCAGATGTGGGTGTTAATTGTAACAATCCTAAAACATTTGCTATGATAGCTGGCTTTGCATACCTTAAGAATTAAGGGACTTGAGATTATATTTTCATTTAAAACCATTTCAATGCATTTTCTATTTTAGGGATGTTTGCTAAAATACTGGGATGGCAATTTTTTCATTTAATTGTAGTTCAAGTACAAATAATATTTGTTTTATTTATTTTGTTAAAGAAATAAAACAAGTTTTTGTGTGTGTGCGACTATTTTCTTGGTAATTTTACATATACATTTTAAGTTTGTACATCATGAAATTAATTCCATGTATTTATGTGTTTCAGGGTTGATCAGTACAATCAGGCACTGGAAAAGCGTCAAAGATTAAACATGACGATCTAACAAGGCACCATGAAAAGAAAGTGGCAAGTGTTGGTGAGAAGGCAATACAAGATTTGTAAATGTCTAAGCTATAAAAATGTAAATAGATAGCTAACATAATTATATTCATAAAGATACAATTTTAGTGTTTGTGATGTGTTTTATTAACAAATGAGGTTTAAAACAGAAAAATCATGCTGCTTGAGTAAGAAAAATTTTAAAGCAAAATTAATAGAATTCCAATTTAACACTTGTGATTACATAAGTCTTACAGCACAATAGCCGAAGCACACATTTGCTTAACTATTATTAAATAAAACAATATATTATATCAAAAGCATTATATTTATGATACTGATAAAGAACATTCTACACCAAAAGTGACACTAATACTTAAGAATCCTATTTCGTATATAAAAAATAGAGTGAAATATTTACAACTCCAATATTTTGTGCATCAATTTTGCCAAGAAAGGTAAAATACATCAATAATTTTGATATAAAAAATTAAACGGTAAATACATCATACACTTCATATGAGATACAAAAATATGGCAAGACGGAGTTCATAAAAGATATTTGAGTAACTTTTCAAAATAAAGCTTTTCTATGTAATATGAATAATAAAACTTTTCTATGTCTATCTAGGTAATATGGTGCTACAGAAAAACTTGTTTACTTCAAGTTAACATGTATTGTATTTTCTAAATCACAAATATATAATATTGCACCATATATTAATACAAAGTTCGATTACAGTATAACGACCATGAACATCTTTCAGCTTAGTATAATCACATTACACGAGTTTAATAAAATACATGTTATATATATAAAGTTTTAAAAGCAAGCCAAATCAATAATTTTGTAAAAAGATCATAATTATTCATGTAAAAACACAAGGTATAAGTATAAATATAAGTTTATAATATTTATTCAAAGTGAATGCAATGCATAAACAAGTGAGCTAATATACAGGAACAAGGATTGAATCAGTACAAAAAGATTTGAGTACAACCTCAAACTTTCATCCTTATAACGACTTAAAGGTTATTTCATAATAACATTTAGTTCAAATTGCAGTCAACAATTAAACTAATACTGCCGAATTATTAATGCAAATATTTGAAAAGAAACTACATATTGCACAAACATCTAGCAGTCTTGCAGTTATGGACACTTCTTACAACAATTTTAAAGATAATTTTACAACTTTCCAATAAATATTGCCAATTATTCTTAATAATTGTCTGTGATTGTGTACTAATACCGTCAGATCACCTGTGAACATATACCTCTCTATTCTTGAACGAGACTCGATGTTGATGATTGAGTCTCGTTTCGGAATACGGGCCTTAATGTGCAAGAAAAACATTACACATTCGCGTAATGATTTAGCTATCTTAAGGCCTGAATATTACATAAGGTGGCCTAGGGATATTATTTAGGGTTTAAAATTGGACTATTAAGACATTGTTTGGCCTTCTAACAAGATAGACCAAGACTATAGTTTTTAACCCTTTGAACGCCAATGAAAGAAAGTCGTCAGAAACAAAAGATTTTCCTTTGTCTGTATAAATGACGTTCAATAGGTTGATGTGCAAATACAAATGAATTAGTACTAAATAAGCGTTTCTCCCACGTGTCTCAGAAAAAAACATCGCATACATGTTTAATACAAACCCACATTTATACTCGAAATTATTACGTCACTTGCCTGGTATTTACGTACCTATATCCTGATTATTTCATGATACTGCCGTATACTAGCTAAAAGGCCATTAACTGACTAAAACGTTGAAAAAAAAAACTAAAAACTCCGTTTAAAAATAACCTTTTTTATGTTGGCCTTTATCATAATATGGATATTTTGCCTAAAATATTGTTTTGTTATTTATATACTTAACTTAAAAGTTGCATTTGTCAGTTCGTCACTTTTAAAGTCAAAGCACGGCAGTACAGCACAGATCACTTCCACTTTTAAGTTGAAAAATAAATATTTTGACGATAAAAAGCCCTATTAATATGAATACTAGTTACTGAGCAGCTTGCGATTTAGTTATTCGTTTTGCTCCACGGGGGGCCCTTGGGTTTCGCGAACGCCGGCCGATGAAGGTTCCTCTTTGGATGGATCTCGTCGTAAAGAAATTCTTCCGTCAACTCTTTACCGTCGTCGATTTCCAGCTGAAATTAAATGTAAATATAATACAATATTTTAAGAAGTACTGGGCTAATTGAAGCTTCTAAATGTATAGTTCGACAAGTCTTATTGTACCTAAGTCTATAGACACAAGCATTGCCACTATCAACATCGACCAATCATGGAGCACTGTATTATTTTCCACATTTTAAAGAAGTCTATAATAAAAAGCTCTTATGTGATTGGTCAAAACTTTTTGCAAGAATCTTGCGAATGGATATTCATAAATTTACCATGAGACGTTTCAAATTATGATAATGTAGGCGTAAAATAATACAATTTATCTGTAGTGTAGAGTGTGAAGTAGAAATTAATAAGTTTACGGTTCTTTAATATATATTGTAAATGAGCTAGTAAGAAAATATAAAACGTGACGAGGAAGCTACCAGTCTTTTAAATGTCAACAAACGAGTGAGCGAGATTTGAATCGATAAACGCAGTGGATATGGACTTGTGCAGCACTAATACTAAGGCGAGTGCGGGTGTCCTTCCCCCGCGCTTTATGTCATACCCCAATTGCCATCTCGATTTGTCGGCACCAGCCTACCCGTAAAGGGTGTATACTGTATAGCCTTAGTCGTCCACGCAGGCCCAGTGCGGATTGACCGACCTTACGCACAACCAGTGGCTCCACTCCATTTATGCAGATAAGCAGTGCATACCCTGTGCGTCCAGACAACCCGGAAAATCGCTACATTTATAAATTCCCACTTATTTGCCCATTTTCCTCTACAGATTTGAAACCATAGGCGATATTCTGTCATCAACAGCACTCAATTTGACAAAAATGTTAATAATTTATTGTTTTGCGATGAACGTCACTCACTTTGCAAACCCTAGGTAATCATAATCTCTGAGCACGCTACTGCGCACAACCTATGAATCTCTTCGCAGGCGTGCGCAGGTTTCCTCGCGATGTTTTCCTTCACCGCAAGAGCCGTCGTCCCGTAACATAGGTATATTCAAAAAACATTTTTGTTTACTCACCCGTTTTGCAATTTGTATACCCATTTTTTCAATTATCTCCAAGAATTGCCCCTTACAACTGGAATACATCATTCTCTCCTTTATACTACAGTTGTAGCCCGGCATCGAGTAGATGAACACTGCAAAAATTAATAGTATTTATTATAGACCAATGATACTTTGTATATGTAAAGGAAGACACGCCACCCGTTCCTTAAAAACGAACCGCCAAAGAGAATACAGTTTGTAGGCTTTTGTTTAGGTGAATGTACGCTCATTCGAAATATGTGTATGTGTGCTGTCACTGCATTCGGAACCCATTTTTCGATGGTTTTGTGAGCATATCACGAATCTATACTTTTTACATCATTGTTATAGACGAGTGAGTTATGCCACCTATTATTGTAACTATCCGTCAAATCCCGGTAGGAACTCGTTTTGAGGCTTTTATGTTGATTAAGTACATCCGCTTACGAATTATAAAATCAATCATATCAGCTCATTAAACGTCCCCACGAGGGGCACAAGCCTACCTGTAAAGGTGTGTAGGCCTAGTCGTCCACGCGGGCCCAGCGGATTGGCGATTTACATACAATATTTGAATTTCAGGCGTGCGCAGGTTTCCTAATAATGTTTTTCTTCACCGTTAAAGTGTCGGATAACGTACATATCAACATAGCAATAATACAAAATATTTGGTTTGGCGATATTTTAAGATTTAATTTTAAAAAGGAATCTTAAAAAGGAAATTTTAAAAATGTAGGTACCTACCGTTGCTCTCCATATGATCACCCTCGTGAGTATGCTTGAATATGTACAAATGGTACCGCGCCTGATCCTCCGGCACTTGCTTGGGCAATTCTGCTAGAGATATCATAGCTGCCTTCGACAGATGGATGTTTTCCTCTTGTAAATCTGTAATGCCAAATATAAGAAACATTAAAGCATTTATTTTACTTAGCACTAGAGTTGGCCCGATAGGCCAATGATCATCAGCCCATTAAACGTCCCCACTGAGGGGCACGAGCCTACCAGTAAAGGAGGCCTAAGTCATCCACGCCTAGTGCGGATTGGCCGTCTTCACGCACAACCAGTGGCGTGCACAGAGATTTGAGTAGGGTATGCAAAGTGAGTGACACTAATCGCAATAACAATAAATAATTAACATTATTGTCAAATAGAGTGCTGTTGACGACCGCAGATCGCCTACGGTTTCAAATCTGTAGGGGAAAATGGGCGAATAAGTGGGAATTATTTGATATGTTGTTGATTATCCGGGTTTTCTGGACGCACAGGATATGCACTGCTTTTTTGCATATATGGAGTGCACGCCACTGCGCACAACCTTTGAATCTCTTCGCAGGCGTGCGCAGGTTTCTTTACGTTTTCCTTCACCGTAAGAGCGTCAGATAATTAATTCGAATGTTTTAAACTAGAAATATGTAATCGAATTGTTCATTTAACTAGAAAAGTGATTTCTGTTTTATTTCCTTTTAATCACTTCGGTTTTGCACTATTTTATTTTTGTCTCGGTTCTGTTGAAAGATGGATGCCAAATGTCCAAATTTTCCACACAAAACTGGCCGAATTTTGACACACTTTTGATGTTAGCGAGACTCCGACCGTATTTTTTTTCACGTCCATGGGTACATGCCTTGTAAAAAAGCAAAGCTATATATAGAGAGAAATAAACTAACCTATTTCAAATTGTAAATAATTGTATGAACCACGGCCGAGATCAATTATACCCTGTTTCGCTGCTTCTGTAATAGGAAACGCCACTCCTCCCATGGTAGATTGCCTGTGGACAATTGAAAAAAAGAAGATTGAATCAATGCGACTGCATTCAATTGAAAATCAATTGAATAGCGATTGTATACAGACATTCAATTGATTTCAGCCAATTGAAAATCTATTACTTACTGCACATAGCTTTGTTTTTTCTACTCCACAGTAGCAGTAATTTAAGTATTAACTAGTTCCCTATTTAGTAACAAGATATGAAAGGAGTCCCAAAGGTGACAATTTAAATTTATTGATAATTTTTTTATCCGGTCCTTATGTTTATTGTAATATGCCAGCACATACTATTCAGGACATCGCATGAGCGTGACCAGGAATAGTCGTGAGATCATTCATGAGCATAGAGGCACTGCAAAATATAAATAAAAATTCACTGACATTCACACAGCGCCATCTAGTCCCCAACTAAGCATTAACCGATTTATACATTAATAAGAATGCTGAAATACAGTTTGTTAACCTAGTTTTTTTGGGATTGTTGGAAAGATTTAACTTTTTGTGGTGAAAGAAAGCATTTATTATTAAGTTTTCCAATAAACATTAATTTCATTTACGCTAAATCCATAGTTTTATATCGCTAATAGACCACCCATCATTACATCGTTTTTTTTTTAATTTGAAAGAAAGAAAGAAAGAAAAATATTTATTTGGCGCAATAAAATTGTACATGTTAATTCCTTAATAATAAAAATAATTATAATGCTACCAAAATGGTGGCCACTCAGCTAATGCCAAGACAGTTTTGTCAAGGCGCTGTTTTGCAGTGGAACCAAAGACAAAAAAAGAAATAAAAAGAAAATTTAATGATAAGATAAGAATAATTACAAAATATGTAGTAAATGTGAATCTACACTAAAAATATAATACATATATATAAACATCAATATTATCAAATAATAGTAATAGATATCTAAGATAAGTAATAAATATATATCAAATAGGTATATTTAATATAATTATTTGTACTAACCGGGAGTCCGTACCATAGTTGGTATTATGTTCAGTCTGCTGCAACTCTTTCAGTGCTTCTTCCCTATCAGTGAGCGGTGCCGGCGCACTAACCCCACTTAAATGAGCCTTATAACCTTTTAAGCTTACTTCGTCCTGTAAATGTTTCATGTATACAACAACATACAAAATGTTATTATTATAGAGTTTTAGTCGTTCTTTGTAGTAAGTCTATTTATTGCTCTATGGCTTTCTTATAATGAGGATGAAAACATTTTAGAATACTAGGTGGTAGACTCGATACTGAGTCGTCTAGGTAAGCACCGCAGTGCCAGATATCGTCCCGTGAAACAGGAGTGCCATGCACTTTTGTGTTTCGGAACGGCACGGTAGCTAGTAAAATTACCAGGTACAAGAGACCGAACATCTGTTGTCTCTGGTGTCGGACGCAGTGCGGCGGTGAATAATAACTGTCTATCAGTTGTTGGTCTACTTCAATGCCGCTCTGTTATGGTCAGGCGTATCACTTACCATTAGGTGAGCGTCTTGAGTCCTGTACACTTTAACATAAAAAGAATCTCATTTATCACGCTTTTCACATAAACCTTAGGGTGTTTTGTCAAATGTAAACTTTACATAACTATACTATATTACTCACGTGCTATGGAGCGGGCTATGTTAGGTGTTTCCTACGCGATAAGATTCGGAACACGGATATCCGTAGGAGAACTAGAGTGACCGACATAACCCACAGGATAAGCAAGTTGAAGTGGCAGTGGGCAGGCACATAGTGCGAAGAACCGATGGCTGTTGGGGCGGAAAGGTTCTCGAGTGGCGTCGCGTAACGGTAAACGAAGCGTAGGCGACCCTGATGATCGACTGATGACCTGGTTAAGGGTAGGTAGCAGATCGATGTCAACTGCAAGGGATCGGTCCGCGTGGAAATCATTAGGGGAGACCTTCGTTCAGCGGTGGACGTTCTAGGTTGTAATGATGATGATAATATTATATTACAAACAGCCAAGTAGTGGTGGAGTATGATAGAACTTATAAACATACAGAAAATAAAAGAATTATACCTTGACAGTTGCATGCATTTCGTCCTTGATGTGGGAGGAGCCAAACTCCTGTTTCAGAGTGGCCTTTGTTGATGCATACAGCATCTTCTGGCGAACTGGAGCACTGTCTGGTGACCAGCTCAGTAGAAGCCACTCATGTCCAACGGAGTTTGTTGTGTCTAACCTGAAAAAAATATGCAACAGATGGCTAGATTACTTTTACCTGTATAAAAAGTTATAGCTAAAAAAAGAGTAAAGTACAAGAAAGGTCGACTTAAGGCATGACTAATATAATAGATAAAATTTCTAGGTGTTTAACTTACAATGGAAATTATACCCATGTCTTCTAAAATCTTTTATTATTTAAAAAAAGAAAATGAGGCTTCTTATTCAAATTTTCATATACTAAATCTCCTGAAGTAAAAAGGAACATCCATTAAAAATTAATATCATTTGCATTAATATTTTTTATTGCTATCTCACCTGTATAAAATATAACATGGTTGTTCTTCCACAATCATTGATGGTACATATTTGTCAAAATCTTGTTCCAGGAGCCTTTTGGAGACTGATGCTTGGCCAGTGCCAACTGTTCTATAATTGGACAATATATTTTTATTTGAATAAATTTAAACCAACAATTAAACCATTGTTGGTAATTAAGGCATTACAATAATATTTTATTTTTGACAGTTATATTTTATTAATTATTATATATGTTATATAAATATAAATAGTATAAAAAATATTATTTGATTCAAACATTTTTGTGTTTAAATTCATGAAACATTGTTAAAATTAACAAAACAAGTACATAAAGGTTACCTCTTTCATGTGACAAATTTAAAATTCTATACCATTTTGTTTTGGGGTCTTAGATCAACAATGAACTAATTAGTTACAATTACAATTAGATGTACAATCATGAAGAAACATTAACCAAAAAATGTCCAAGCCCAATGACAAATATGTATAGTTATTATTATATTTAGAACGCAAAATTATTCATTACAATTTAGACCTTACGCATCATAGAAAAAGTTCAAAATCAAAAGCACAAGCACACTACTATGTCATTATGACATGTAGCAAGCTACGTGATTATGAAAGAAAAATTCTGCATGCATTCCAAAGATTTTTGCCATGAACACTTTTTGAGTAAGATTGTGCATCCAGTTAGTTATTGTTTATCTAAGTTTGGAGTTCCAAATCTGTGACATATTGTAATCACAGTGGTTATCAGACCTGTTTTTGAATGAAAGCCTTATATAAATATTAATTTAAGATAAGAATTACCATTTTCAATGCTGACTTTCATAACACGAAGTTTCCCATCTCTGCATTTACCAAAATATTTCTTGAGTTCTGCATTAGCTGCAAGTATCAATTATTAATAATTTTAAGGCTGTAGTTATTGGAATAAACTGACAAGAATAAATTTATGCCGTTAAAATAACTTAAATACTATGTATTATGAAGTTGCCTATCTAGAACAATAAATATAGTTTGAAGCATACTGGCAACACAAAAGACTCTTCATTACTAAGATAGACACTTCGAAATAAAATCGTTGAACTAACATAAGGGTTAAAGTTGATTTGTGTTCATTTGTTTTTGTTGTTCATTGGTTGTTGATTTGATTAATTTAAAGTTCGGAAATGTTATTTTGGAATTCAAGATAAGTGAAAACATTTTTATATTTTTCTGTTCTCATTAGATACTATTAGCTATTAATAGCTATAATAAAACTATATGCACAATAGCCTCAGGAGGATTTGTTACCTTCTTTTCAATGTGAAACAAGAGTTTCAATCATACATATAATAAAGAAATTTTCCCAAGACATTAAGTGTTTTACAGTGTTTATAATAACTTAATCTATGGCAATTCGTAATAACTTGTTAAACAACTCTTGTTTATACTCATGTTTATATTTGGCACAACAAAATGTTAAGGTTTGCAGTAGGGTATAACGAATATAGGGTATTGGATTCAGACCGAATAGTGGTAGTAAAATAGACACTGATGTCACGGCATACAAATATAGAAAATGTTTAATTGAATAAGCATGTTAAAAATAGTTGAAAAGCAAAGAGTGTGGGTGTGTGATTTGATAACTGTACTTATATTTGAGAAATACCTTGAATTCCTGTCTGATGCGACATTATGGATGTGAGAAGGCGGCACCCTTTCCAGAAGTTTGAGTAATAATTGTTTTTTAGAATAACAAGCATATATTCTGTACGTTTGTTGAACAAATTTATAAAATAAAATGATTACTCGACTATAATCGTGTCGACGAAAAAACGTCAAATTGACGTTGCACTTGTTTGACAAGCAAATTGACATTTGGCTTGCTAATTTTTTTTATAGTTTGGGATAAAGTCATTTAAGCCGCATTTAAAATTTCTGTTCTTTTCATATAAATAAAATAAGTATTCACTGACATTCACACAGCGCTATCTAGCGAGAAGTTTGTAATAAGGGTAAGCCACAAGCGCACGCTACAATTCTAAATCTATGGTTGGAGTACTAATAAACAACTAATAAACATAAAAAAAAATAGAAAACACCCAGACCATTACAAAAAGATATGTTCAAGCACACAAATGTTTGTACTGTCCTGGGATCGAACCCAGAACCCTTGGTTCTCACTCTAACCACTAAATTATTTTTGATGTGCATGAAGGTTGAAGTGGTGTGTCGTTAGGTGACGGTTCATCAATAACTCTTCTATTAACTTCTTCTAGTCTTATATAATATATTCTATGCTCTTAGTCTGTCGACAGGTGCCTTGGGGTGGCTTGTTGCTTAAAACATTTAGCAGTTGCATTGGTATTGGATATCTAAAGCCCGCCACCAAGCGTAGAGATTATGACAAAATCCTTTACTTCGTTTTCACACGTACTGCCACGGAACTTCGTTTTCACAAGTAATGGTGGACTGCCACGGGCTGTTGAAGTGAAGTAGTAGCTGTTGTTTATAAAGTATTTTAATCATAATATTATTGAGGATATTGGTATCAATCATAAGAGTTTTACTAATTTTGTAAATGTATCGGTATTATAAGAGACTAGCTTTTGCCCGCGGCTTCGCTCGCATTAAATTCGGGATAACACGGTACTTGCATTTATCACTATACATACGATTTCCCCTCCCTCCAACTTTAAAGGTTTCGGGGTCAATTTCAGATTTTTTTAAGCAAAAAATATGTTATAGTGAGCTAACCTTAAAAGATAGACATATGTGCTGTCGCGGACTTTTTTGTAGACCTTTAAAAGGAGAACAATACTCTCATACATGACTTTTGTGTACTTTAACCGTTTACGCAGCGTACGCAACGGAAGCTCCAAGTATGAAAAATACCCCCGATTTTGAAACATTCTTCATTGCTGCTCCGCTTCTATTACTCGTAGCGTAATGATATATAGCCTATAGCCTTCCTCGATAAATAAGCTATCTAACACTGAAAGAATTTTTCAAATCGAACCAGTAGTTCCTGAGATTAGCGCGTTCAAACAAACAAACAAACAAACTCTTCAGCTTTATATATTAGTATAGATCAGGACAAATTTTGATTTATAATTTGTCAATATTTTAATATACTCATCGTAGATGGAGTCCTACCCGTCCCTTCTATATATTTATATTGTTGACACATTCTCTTTCTTTTACATTCTTTGATACTTCTAATGATAACCAGTGGCTGGAAGTACTTTAAGTGTCACGAGAGGAGTCTTAATATTTTTTAAACAGAATACACTATAATATTTTTTTTTCACTTCAGCACTGCCATCTATACGTTTAAGCGTGAACTACTTTGTGCGTAATTCTACATTGATAATTTCGAAACATAAAATGTTATTATTAAGTTGATAGAGGTCAGTGTTTCGGTATAATTATTTGAAAAGATTTGACATTCTAGTAAAATTTGAGACGTAAAATTATGATTGTGTCCCAAAAAGGTAGGGTTCTGCACACAGCATCGAGTAAAAATTTTAGATTCGTTTTCTTGAAAAATTTGGGAATATAATTGAAATGATATTTGTTAAGGTTGGTGAATAAATGTATGGATATTTTATTTTTATTATACTAAACTAGTAGGAATTATGCAATAGAAAATTCATAGGTACAAAGAATTTATAATATCTACGCTACTATAATGTAGTTATTTTTATGACATTAAGATATTTTAAACTTAGCAATTTTTTATAAATATATTTTAGATTAGGACAACGCGGTCATTTGTACATGTGCCTTCGGAAAACGTCCCTTTCGCAAAATGTCCCCTTCGCAGAATGCCGCTTTCGCAAACGTCCCTTTTGCAGAATGCCTATTAAAAAGTCCCTTTCGTATAATGACCCCCCTTTATTAACCTATATATATGTAATTCAATAGGTATTTAATAATAGGTATTGAAACAAGTACGAAAAGTAAAATGATGTATCGAATGTATTTCTGTCTGAATAAAACTGATGGTTTCAAAAAGTACTAGGACACCATAAATCTAGAAGAGGTTAAAATTTCGAGAATTAACGCGTTGAAGGGGTGGAAACATTTTTATATTTATATAAAAATGGGGTTTATATTTAGCCTGCGTACGTATGACCATGTCTCCTCATATAGGTCCCAACTTCAATGGTTGCCTATTGCCCGTAGAAGGGACTGTCACATTCTTCACTCCTTTACTCCATTCTTTCCCACCCTAACACCCCTCTTTATCTTAAAGATCGTTTTATTTTTCACTCTGCAACCTTGGCCCGCGATTTGCGACGCTTGACCTGCCGTCTCATAAGACTGATTTCTACGGAAAGTCTTTCACAGTACGAGCGATCAAGCTGTGGAATGCCTTGCCCGAGGACATTCGTCGTGCGCCGTCTCTTGAGACTTTTAAGAGCCGAGTAAAGAAACATTACTTGCACTAAATATTTGTGATCTTTGCTTTCCTTCACCTTTTTTCCTATGCTGAATGCTGTCGCTGTCTTTTGCTTCATGTAACTCTGATTGTATTTTGTATTATCCTATCTTTCATTAGTTTATGTATATATTATTATATTGTTTATTATATATTATATATGTAGTAATGTACTTAGTTTATGTACTATTATGTTATAACTATGCATTAGATTAAGTTTTTGCACTAGCCCGCTTACCTATAAGTATTTTTCTTTCACCCAAAGGTTGCCTGGAAGAAATTGCTACCTTAGCAATAAGGCCGCCTGTATTGTACTTGTTTTTGTTGTTTCTTGTTGTGTATGATTATTATTTTTTTCTCTTCTGTGCAATATAGAATTTTTATCTTATCTTATCTTAAACATCTAATAAAAATTTAAAAATCAACAGTAAACCCTGATATTAGATAAACCTACATATATTTTTAAAAATTCGAAGCAGACAAAGTCGCGCGCAAAACCTAGTATACCAACGACATACATAAACGTTTGCACTCGTCCTAGTAAGGTGCTTTCGGGACTGAATACATTCCATTTACAAAATGACTACAAATATTGCATATTATCCCCTAAAACACTTTCCTCGTGCACAAGAACTGCACTTTCCTCGTGCACAAGAACTGTCTTGTGCACCTGGAAAGTGTTTTAGGGTTCCGTAGCCAAATGGCAAAAAACGGAACCCTTATAGATTCGTCAAGTCTGTCTGTCTGTCTGTTCGTCCGTCTGTATGTCACACCCTTTTTTATGTTACAATGTGTACAGAAAGTCAGAACGCTCGCCTGGCAATGACAGAGTGGTATTGGTTGAGACCAAGAACTGATTAAAAATTATTATTATTTTCCATCAATAACGCACTGCGCCCCACACCCGAGACAACAGATATTAGGTCTCTTATACCCGGTAATTTTACTGGCTACAGTGCCCTCATCCCGTAGCGCAGAAGTGCAAAACACTTCTATTTCACGGGACCACATCTGGCACTGCGGTGGTCAACCACCTAGTAAATTAATGTAACAAAAAGAAAATTAAATCACAAGATAGCCGAGAACCAATGTCCGAAGCTCCGTCGACTGTCCATTGTGATAGACCAGCGCGATCGCCAACGGAAAGCCCTAGTCGGTACGCCATTGTGACTTCAATTTAGCGTCAGTTAGCGTGACTTATCATATTGATAATATGGATTTACTAACAAAACAATTGTTTGACAATGTAAATAATAGCTCCAATAGTAAAACTTAAATACATTTGCAAGAAAATCTCGATAGATGGGAGTCATTATCCCCATGATTGACCCGCAGGAAAAACACAGCGAAACAAATAACATCCGTGTGTACGACACATTAATAGGCTGTAAACAGTGGTATTCCATTGCCCACATAAAGCTAGGGCACAGTAACGAGAAACCGTATCCGGACGCGTTGCCGCCTTAATTGCGCAGAAGTATTTAATGGGTCTGCGCTTGATGCACAATGAGTGGTAAATCAACCCTGCTCACCCGCCCAATTATGCCTATTAACCGATCTCAGTTTTTCATACGGTAACAATCAGTCATTTGCGGCAAAGCGGCGAGCGGTGGAGGGTTGACATTTTAACGGTCACGTTATTACTAATACCTGTTCTTGTGTATTCACAGATAATATTATATGTGAATATTTCATGCTACTTTTAGAGAGCGTGTTACAGGCTTTCTGCTTGTGACACAAAAGGGATTGCGTATTTTTTCTACGAGTATAAAACATGTAAGCCAATTTCGTAAGTAGGTTTTTATAAATCATATTGGTAGAAATAACGAGTGAATTTTTTATAAGTTTTTGTTTTTAATGGCGCCGAAAAATGGTAAAGGTAGGAAATAAAAGTATCTTCGAGTAAGTAGGTATAAACTTTGACTATGGGATCAAACGTAAAGACTTGAGATTAGCCTTGATGCCAACGATTCCGTAGGAGTTAGCCAAAATAATGTCTAGGTACCTTATATTTTTACTACTAGGTACTGGGTTCAAGAGACGATATTTCGTGGGTGTTTATGAATTTATTACTACATTTTATCAGTTGCTACGAGTTTGTCGAGATTCTTATGACATTCTATATCCTGACAACAATCTAGCCAATAGCTAATGATTTGACTCAATGTAACAATAGCGCATAATAACAAAAGGCTAAATTAGTCTATTTCAAATAGGAATATCTTAATAATACGTTTATTAACATACTAAAATGTTCTTCCCAGTTTAATTTGCTAGTCCAATTAGATGTACAAAGTACAAAATTATGCTTAAACGGCAAACGGCGCCCTGGCACCGGTTCCGGATTGGGTAAGGGAAATAAAAGAAACTTTACATATTTTCCCGCGCTACCACCTTCCGCTGTTGCAAGCTGATATTCAAAGTTACTCGCAAATGTTTGAATATTGTATTTCTTTATAACCTTGTACTAGCCTTTGTTGTATATTGATGAAATTTCATCATCATCATCATTAAAAATGACTTAATGAAACGGTACTAGAGTTCCATTGACTTGTCTCAACTACTACTAAAACTATCTCTTTATCAAAAAAGGTATTGTATATTTGATGATTGATGATCCTGTAATAAACACTTATTGATAAGTAAGTACCTATCCTTCATGTGCGGTCTCCGCATACATCTTATGGGATTCAAGCCTATGTCAAATGCTCGTGGTACATCCTGTCAAAGCAATCAACGCTTACATGTTTGCTGGCGCCATGTTTTACCGTTCGAAACTCCAAAGTCGCAAACCTGTGGGGGAGACACTGTTCATCCGTGAACGTTACTATTACATCGATCTTTGATATTTTGATGATTGTTATGAACGTGGAGATTTTTGTCCTTAGTTTTCGTAGTCACTAATTTTTATTTTATCTCAGACTTAATCAGATCAGCCCGTGGTTTGTGCGGTATGGGATAATAATGTAAATATTAGGATCCCAGGGTATCAGGATTAGATCTAAATAATTAATTTTGGGTTTACTATTTTGTCTCTCTTCAATGATGTCTAGTTTTGCAAAAATCTGCCAGCTGATATAAGTAACGGCATTTAAATTATTTTTGAATAAAATTCAAATTCTAATAAAAAATATGATATCTTTCTTCAAAAATTACTTGAATATTTTGTAAATGTGGGAAACTTTCTATTAATAATTATTGTTACTATATAGAAAAAAATCCATAGAATTTCCAAAAGATAGCGAAGTTGAGCTGCAAAATACTTGGCTAAAGGAAGTTCCTTTGTACTAGGTTTACGATGACATTGCAAAATCCAACTAACACCCGCGTCGAGCACGCCAGATTTCAATATTTGTTTGATCAGATTCCTTGCCGAATCGCTCTGGGAAATTTACTATTCTGTTGATACTACTTTGTTTGGAGTTTCTCTCCTCTTTTGATTATATTTGAATCGGAATTTCGTGAAATTTTAGGTATTTGTTTTTCAGATGTTTTCTTTTGTACTAGAGCTTCACTGAAAAACAGCGTCCTGGTATACCAACACAAATGCTGAGTGAATCCTATTTGGTACTTAGTTTTGTTAATTTATATGTTTTTTGTATGTTGTGTGTGCCAAATACATATTTCTTTCTTTCTTCCTGTGGTTGTAAATAGAGTAAAATATTAATAACATAGGATGTATATAATAATAATAATACATCCATATTTATATTATTTACTAGCGTACCCGACAGACTTCGTTCTCTCTAAAAGATTTGGAATGTGGCAGTTATGCATACCTACAAGTAACCAACGACTTATTACAACACACACTCATCAATTTTGGTTATGTTCTGGTGATGGACATAGTTCATGATGAGTACGTGCAGAAGTGACATTATTAATTTTTAATAGCATAATCCACCCATATATACAAAATTACGAATCTGTTACTAACCTTTTTTTGCTATTCATATTTGTCCAGGCGATGTTAAGTAATGCGCTTACCAACACTTTACGTGATAAATTTTGTATTATAGATAAATAAATCCATTAATGTGCATACGTGGATATTCTTTATTACTTCCCCTTTTTGGCATCTTTAGGAAAAGCGAAAGGACTGAAATGCTCTAATCTAGTTTGGTTGTCATAGTTTTTATCTAACTATGGGATCAAAAGCCTTTTGAAGACTTAGGCTTAATGTGTTTTATATGCGAGTAAGTATTATATTTTCAGCGAAATGTATTCATCAGACTCCAACTACCAACACTTGGATACTAATTTATTAATTCATTTGCTCGGAAATGCGTTATTTTTGCTGTTTAGTATAAATATTGAGAAACAAAAAATCTGTAAGTGAAATTAGAAAATATATTTAGAACCCTACCTCTGTTCGTTTCACTACAAGTGATGGTCTACCAATCACTGGCCATATCCATGGTAGTAATTGCATTTATTATATATGTAATAAATTAATAAAACATTAAGGAATAATTTATCTTTCAGGTAATAAGGGTTTCATCCTTACACCATTTTTTCGAGAATAACGGGAACCTCACGGGACACGGTGCAAAATATAATATGTATCAAAGATGTCGTGTAATTACTTTATGTTCATTTATAAGAGCTATAAACCCAATTATAATAGCTGAGTGTGAGATTGTGTATAAGATTCTTTGAACGATATCTCAATATCAACATTTTTTCAGCTTACATAAATAAAAATAGTTTTAGTACAGGACATAATGTTCCGGGCTGAAGTTGTAATTCTTTCCAAATGATTCAAAAATTATTGGATATCGTGACTTATAGATGTTATTAATAAGTCCACATGTACATAGAAACCCAAATATGTGGTTTCAAAATACACGAAGAAACACTTCGAGAAAAAGTAGGTACCTAGTGCTTCGCTGGCTCGTCTTTTATATATTCCTTAACCAGTACTATCCAAGTACAGTAAAACCGTGGCTAAAATTACGCGTTTGTAATTATATTTCTTCCGAATTATATCAAAGTGCGTAGTACAAATTGTATTCGACTTTGCTCTGTCCTTAAAAGGGATGTCTGCAGACTTTGAATATTGAATCGTGTCTGTGACAGATTATGCTAATGCACTACAATATGCCGATAGAACGAGAGAGGATTGTCTAATTCAGTCTCCCATTACAAATGGAGGTTGTAAATTTGTCACTGTTAAATGTAAATAGAACATCTGTGCGTGCGTGAAAGTAATTAAAGATGGGTATTTTACATACATATATATAAGCATTACTACAGATTTTTCATTTAAAGCTACGTATTTCATCATCATCATCATCATCAAACTAAATTGCTATAAAAATATATAATTGAAATCGTAGGCAGTGCTTTAATCTTTGTAACTTAATTTATTATAATCATTACTAAGCTGCAACGAACTGACTACTAAAGGAATAAGGAACAAGACCCCCTAATGATTCTAACGTGGGCTGATTCCTATCAGTCCGCATTCAAGGGCTACCCAAGTCTTAACCCAGTCATCGATTGACTTGGTTGGGGTCAGCCCAAGTCTCTACCGATCTTTGAAATTTCTTTTAAAAACAATAACAAATAAAGGCAGGCTGAATAATATTTACAAAAACAACGTTTATAACCTTTATATAGATTTACTTTTGTTCATCATCATCATGATGATGATCTTTGAAATTTCATTTGAATAATCATAACAAAATAAAGATAGGCTGAATAGGATTTACAAAAACAACCTTTATTTAGATTAACTTTTGTTATCAAACACAAAGATTGCTCTGTTTAATGTATATTTGACAAACAAATATATTTTGAGAAAGTAAGCAATACTTATTTATCTGATATTCAGTTAATTTGAATAGCAAAATAATGTATTATAAATGGATATCAGCAGTTATATTTATTTTCTTTAAGAAAATTAGAAGCAGTTTCTAAAAAAACACAGCTTTCCGTTTATCATGATCAGTTTTATAAATATATCAAAAATAAATAATTTAAACATACATATAATTGAATTAATGACCTACTACTTTTTTGTCTGTTGATGTATGTCTCACACACACACACACATACACATCAATATCATCTTTCTAGACAAGACAGATTTTTAGATGACAAATGTAATTGATTGCGTGTTTCGTAACTAAGTCTTTGTAAATATACCCAAATTAAGTAGGTTTGCCGCTTTTCTTGTAAACCAGTGCCTCTTTTAGTTTAAGTATGGGGTAGATCATTATTGGACTATTTTCTGGGATAATATTAACCAACTGGTTTAACTGGGTTTAACGATGTGCCTAGCGACTGCCAAATCAAATGACTTTATTTAGAAAATTGAGGCGACCCGGCGCCTCATTATTGTAATGTCATTTCAGAAAAAATATACCACAGATTGTTAGGTGGTTCAATAAATGAAATCAGGGAAGGCATCATCCATTAGAAACTGGTACTATTTCCAAAATATATGCGAACTTTCTTCAAACCGCAATTGCGATTCCCACATAACATTCACTTTTTTTCTCATAAATGTAGCGCACAAAATGGCTCGTTATGGACATTAGCGGACAAACAAATACACAAACCACTACACATAAATCAGGGCTAACTAGTTTACTGGTAGACGGCGAATCAGTTTTATATGGATTTATGTCACTGTTACATATGTCGCGCGCCACCTCTAATGGCTTCCATTAGGTAACCCGCCACCCTTACTAATGCAACACAAATATTTAATTGATGAGTACTGTACAGATCTCGTGTACAAATTTTTCTTCCTTCTCGTTCCCGCGTTAGCTAACGCACGTGCGGCATTAAGGTGCTGTTCACAATGGACACTAGAAAAATTTAAAAAAATCCCCTTACATTCCAACCAATTTAGCCTCAAACTAAGAATCTGTAATATGGGAACCTTATAAGTATTTTTTTATAAGTAAAAATTTATTGATATCACACTTGGTGCAGTATCTGACCATTACATACAGAGATTAAATTATTCGGTGCGTAGAGAGGTCACTTGTCGCATAACCGATGGCTCTTGGAGCAGACGTTTTGACAGACGCAGTTTCAAGTCAAACAAACAAAAAAAAATCAAATAAATCTTTTACAGGTACTTATGAATAGTATTGTTATTTCTTTCTTTTTTATGACTAATACCGACCGGTTCGAAATAAGTAGGATCTTCGAGAAGAGCTGGCAAAATACTCGAAAGTCACTCTTTTAAACTTTTTATATCATTGGTTACCTTTTTAAGTTAATATACAAAGTTCCAAGACATGGGTACATCCCCTTAAGTTGCAGAAGGAATTGATTCCGCCCGTTGCTGGTAAATTCCGTAGCTTATCCCACTTTCTGTTCGCCACATTGGAGATGCAATTTGGTTGTCGGCAACTAGCTGTAAATCAATCTTTACATATTTTCCGCTGCGCATTTGCACTGTGTGTTATGCGGAAGACTGATTGCATGTCGTGGGTTGTGATTCGAACAGAATCACAATATTTTTATCGGCTATGTACATACATATTTTACATATTTTATTTTATCATAAGGTTACATAACCTTATGATAAAAATGCACAATAATGAAAATGTACATTCGTTCCTTTATCCTCGTAGACAGTCATTAGCTCCAAACAAAATAATTTACCTGAACTTTGGGAACTAAAAGCATTTTGATTTTTGATTAATTTTAATTTTGACTTCTATAAACAGACTCTGTTTCATATTACCTAAAAAATAATTTTAAACTCTAGCACTTTTCAACAACTATAGAATATTTAGACCAGTTTTGTGTTGTCCACATAAAACCATAAATAAAAAGTTTCATGCGGTAAAAACACGAGAAACCGAATATAAAAAATGTAACAATCCTCTGACTGGTTATCCTAATCCTAATAATTAAACATATAATACGCCGCTTAAGTTGAAATCCAATCTCATATGTACTGTTTACGATTCATAGCTTTGAAAATTACACCAAGTTAAATATCTCTAAATTTAATTACTAATACATTATTATACAATATTTATTCTCTTAAAAAAAACATTATGTTGTTAAACTAACATATGCGAGTAGTACATTCTGACGCAGTAGCTATTTACTAATTACATACACCGGGAATTGTTTGCACAATTTGCGTTACAGCAAAATAAACAAACACCTAAATTGGGGAAGGAAAATAATTATCTTGATACGTAGCACAGTTAATTTAATGTCAAGTGTAATTTTGTGTCCGTATGGCCCGTTTTTGTGAAGACAGTTAAACATTAACGATCTCTGATTAAATAAAAATCAAAATACAATAAAAAACGGTGTTCTAAATATTTCTTTTCTATATTTTTTTTTAAAATTTGTAGTACTTAATTGTTTTGTTTGCCGATTTTTTTGTTACGAATTATTTAAAATTAGTAAATTTAAGTATAATTATTTTTTTATGTGCAACTCCAGGGTGTAGGCCTGGAAAAATGGCTTTCTGTTCAGTTATAACTAGAAAGAGGAATATACCACAATAGGGTTAAAATATTCTTTAAATGTCCCGCCATTAAACGGCACAATAAAACTGATAATATTCAACATTATCTTATAAACACAAAATTAGAAAACGGATTTAATGTATATTATACGCCACAGATGTTTAGCTATCATACTCGTATTTATGAGCATCGAAAGTTTCGCGTTACAAACACGAATTATATAATTGTAATAAAACACCAACTTAATTAAATATACAGAATCCGTTCCCTGAAAGTATCTTTGCTCTGAAAGTTTCTTGCTCGAACTTCTAAGTATGAATAAAGTTGCAATACAATGTAATGGATTACATTTCAAATATAAATCTAATATATTAACGTTGATGTAAATGTGGATTTCGTTAACGTTTTCTGTTGTATTCACATGTTTCATTACTAGATTAGAGTAACTCATAATGTATAGAAATATAAGAATAACATAATCTCTGATTTAATCCCTAACAGAAACCCCGAGCATAGCTCGCCCCAATGCCATTTGTGTATCTGTGACTTTAAAGTTGTGAACCAATCCCGCGGTTAGTGTCTATGTCTCAGCTACATATTTTAGTACAGGTATGACGCATTGGTCATATACGAGTACGTTGAAGTTCATAGTCTAGGTTATTCTAGAAGAATAGTATATCTTCATAACGGTTGGTAAGGTAATATAAATCGTCATAGTGATATAAATTGTTGCAATCCAACGACACTCGGCGAGACGCCAGCTCGGGATCGCGTTTGCTGATTTAACGAAACCAGTGACGGAATTCTAGAGCATTGAAACCGGTAGTTTCCGATTTAAGTAAGTCCGACTGTAAGTCGAAGTAGTAGGATTAATAAGTAGAAGGCTTGTATACTCATACGTACATCTCTTTTGTAAACTTCTCTTTGAAATAACCAATTGTGAACTTACCATAGCTGTCAATAAATTGAGGTATGCATAATAAGTATATATTTTTTTAAAATATTTAAGTTTGTGTATCCGTTGTTTAGTACCCATATTACAGGATAGATGCTTAGTTTGGGGCTAGATGGAGCTAGTTATGATTAACTAATATGGCGAGAGAAATAGGAGAGCTACAGGTACCTACGCTGATAACCTTATTATATACGCGCAGACAACATTATTAAATATCACATACATATAAGTGCGTCTGGTTTCACTTCTTCTTAGCGTGTCGAAGGCAAACACACATTCATTTAGAACCACTTATATTTATGAAAAGAAATGTACACAAAATACATGATAACGTTATATAGCAAAAGACCCTTATTTTCGATATGAAAGGATAAACTTGGAACAGGCTTACGTTTAAAGCGTAGCTTTTGTGAGATTACACCGTAACCCACCTATGTTGAGCTGGTGCGGATTGATTGGTGTTAACGACTACCATTCTTTAGAGAGTAGCGAGGACTAATGGCTACCGTGTATTCCAAAGCAAGGGAGGCCTTATATGTAATTGATCGGTCACTCACTTGACGGCTCAGCGTTAAAAGAGTTGGTTAACATTCACAATTGTCAACCAAACGTGTTTAACACTACGGTATTAAGCCCTTATTTGGGTTAAAAATGTCACGTTTCCACTTTTCACGCATTTTAACCAATTTTATAGATTTTACCGATTAAATTGTATCAATATTTTAGGCATCCCTAGATTAAATGTCTCGTTGGTCGCGTCTATTGTACGCGTTATTAGTGGGGTCGGGTCAGAGCCGTGGATGCACGGGGGCGTGCATTTTGATGCAATGGATGAGTCCCGGGAAGACCCAGATCTTGAGCTGCACCCACTTGGCACCGTTTCACGAGGGTTTTCATTTGAATTCCACTTCATGGAACCTTTGGTGTCGCGCGGAATGAGGACTGGTTCAAAGAATTCCCGATTATAGGCGTAACAGTATTTGTTGCTTGATGTAAATAATGCCGATCTATCTAGGATTTTTCGAGAAAAAATATGATTTGAATCGTGGAAGCTGGAGGAATATTATTTTTCCAAAAGGTTGAAACACGTTTTTTTATTCTTAGGTACATTGAGTTTCAAATATATCTCGTCATATTTGTTATGCTTTTGATTATAGAAATGTTCCCGGTTGTAAGGTGTGACGAGCAGTTAAATCACTATAGGTTGTGTCATTTATATTACAATAATGTGTTATGTCTTCTTAAATATCTTTTTTGTTTTTTAGTAAAGGTAGGCAAATGAGTACACGGTTCACCTGATAGTTACTGTGAGGTGACCAGCTGACTTATAACTTTTTAACACGGCAGTATCAATTATTTATTTTACTGCGGCTCATAGGATTATGGCCTTCGAAAAAGGCTCAATGTTGCTCAACATGCTAAGGTGAGGTCATAATTTAGTTAATGCACATTGTATTTTTTATCACTGGTGTCATAGTTTGCCACTTATCACCAACAACAAGCCCCAGGATCGCAAGTCATCCTGAAGCAAGGAGGAAGAACTGTGTACCAAATTTATTGCTTGTCACTGTATTAAGTAATTACTGGCTGTCTTACTATCCGAAACACAGCTGCACAGAAATTATAACTATAATGACAGGAGATATTCAAAAGAAGGATAGTAAAAACTACACCAACAGATTACAATATAAAATATCATAATGCAAACATGAATCAACTATCCTCATGGGTTTTAATCCGGAAATCATACAAAGTATATGAACGCTTTTGTCACGTTATGCTCTCTCTGGATTCCCCGACGAATGTGTAGCGTTGAATCCGGTATTTTCCGGATATCGGCTTACAGGACCGGTTAAGCTTTGCGTCATACGAATGTGCGGTGGCATGGCGGTAAATATCGTATTTTTATATCTGTAATTCGAGCTTATTTTTATAGATAACTTTTTATGCTTATTACACAAGGACTTGTATTGTGTTTTATTACCTATATAATTAATTACATGCGTTAATTTCATCAGTTTGTTTCCTCCGAGCTTGAAATGAATCTATTATGTATGAATAATAAAACTAACAGTAAATAAACAATCAATTTGAAAATAATGAGTATATAAATACCAACACAATAAAAAGTTATTTTATGAATTTAGTAATAAGGTACCGTTTATTTACTCATTATATTTAAAAATAGCAATCTAATAAGCTCCTGTAAAGAATTTAATCTTTCCCCCAAGAAAGTTATGGACCCGAAATGTTTCATTAAAAGCACAGTCAACGTTGAAAACAATTTAGAAACTCGGTTTCTTCGGTAAACTAGAACTTATCTTCTCTATAAATAAACTAATTAGCGGCGTGATACTTTGAGAGCGACCTCTTGCGTATTTAATTTCGTCCATTAAATATTTTCTCGGTGGTTCATATCTAGATGGACTTATGTTAAATATTTAATGCAAGAAATGCGACTGCGGGGTCGCAGTAATGGAAGAGTAAATATCGCAGAGGTCCTTACGACTGAATAATAAAAATCGACCTGAGAACACAACGATGGCAATTTAACTTGCGGTATTCACTTTTGTGATTTTCGGTGAATTGAAACGGCTAGTCCCAGCTTCCCCCGATCGGGGGAGACTGGGGTTTTTCCCAGTTTCCCCCGAATTCGATTTCGGGGGAAACTGGGTAAAATAAACCCAGTTCAATAATGAAATTAACTTGAATTTATTACAGCAATGATTAAAACAAAGTATGGTAAGGTATTAATAGTTTTATTGGAATAAAAACGGTTTTTTATATTTAGAGACTGTAATTGATAACTAATAGTTGTAACTAGTACTATCCAAAATCATTAGTATTTACAGATATAAGAATCTATAGACCTTACTTTAAGATTCTTCTTACTAATGTCACAGAAAATGTTTGAAACCAACAACTATACAAATCAAAAGGTAATATATCTAAAATCAGAGACAAGATTGTTGATTGTTTTGAAAATATTAAAGTATTTTTATGCTCGCGTAGGATGACCTGTCTCCATAGCACTTTGAGCAATCTTGAGTCAATTTAAAAGGTCATTTGTGAGCGACCAGATTTCGCTACGGTAAGTCGTAACAAGGTAACGAGGTCATCCGTAGGAGAACAAGAGTAACCGACGTAGCTCACAGGATAAGCAAGTTGAAGTGGCAGTGGGCAAGGTTCATAGTGTGTAGAAGTAGAACCATCGCCGATATAAGGGTTACTAGCAGTAATGATGATGATGATGAGCAATTCACACACATTCACGCGTTTTGTATTCATTTTTGTATGGTAGGGGAACATGAATGAACACTATTTTTAAACCTACACACTATCATTACCTACACATATTACATTATTACAATGAAACATACTACAAATGTTTAATATTTTGCAGTTTATTTTACCCCAATACGAACGGCGTTACAAAGTATGTTAGTTCGACTGGGATTCGAATATCTGTTTTCTATTTTCGACGAATCTACACCCATTGAACTTGCATTCATCCGCTTTCGGGAGTTTAGTTTCTACTGGCTTGAATTGCGAGCTCAACTCCAAGAATTGCGATTTTACATCGGGAACGTAAATTGGGGAATGTTGCCGCTCTTTGATTGATTCGTACCACTTCAGCCGTTTTATCAGTTCAAATAGACAACTGGCACTGTAAAACTGGCAATAGGTAGTCTAGCGAGAATGATTTTTTTGTCGGTACACTTTCTTTATTTAAATATATAATAGCTCAGTCTGATATTTTCACGCCATATATTTTCCCTATTTAGTTATTAAATATGTAAATGAATGAACATTCAAGCATCTAAAACAATACAGCTTGAATGTAAGGAAGAGTGAAAGAACTAATTTATGAATTACATAACGTTATGACGTAGCACTGTTTGTACTTAAATAATGCTCAAGAACAGCAATATATTTTTTCCCATTTCATCACGTCTACGAAAGAGTGAAATTGTACATCTAATGAACTGTTACTAAAACAGTTATTTGACCAGTACCAGCCCGGCGTTTAGATGAAGCGAGCATTGTTTCTAGCGGCCAAGTTAATTGCGCAGAAGTGTTTAATTAGTGAACAACCCCCCGTGTTTGCTTCCAACTGTTCCCCCTTCTGTGAGTCGATAAAATATTTGTACGTGTGTCTCTTTTAACGGAAACGGTATGCCCATTGAAAAAGGAGTTTTTGGTAAAGGTGGGATACAAGCATATGGTTCGTTTGGTAGAAATTTACACCGTCGGCTACGGACATTTTTAAGTCCAGGAGTCTTAGTAATATATCACAGATTTCCCAATACAGGAGATGGGGCAAGCCGCGTTTTTAAGTGCGACAAATGTAAGCTCAACGAGCATACACTAGCTACCAGTTTACGCTCTGTGAGACGAGTCAAGACGCACGAATATTAGAAGAAATTACCGTTTTTCCCCAAAATGCCATCCTGTGCAATTGTAACATGCCATCATCGCAATGAATCAGTAAATTTACCAAGAAATATAATAACTTTTCACAGGTAAGAACCGAAAAGAAATTGCGACACTGGGACTGCCTATAAACTTGGCGGTTTGTCCAGTCTAATTGTATATTCGGATGTCTGTGTAATAAATGTATGTAATACTGTTGAATTAAAAAAAACCTATTTGTTATCTTATAACAGTACCGCACAGTACAGTGATTATATATCTAGTTAGTATATTGTTTAGCATATTCCAAACAATTGCTATCAAAACGATGGATTCATCTAATTTACCGGACGGATGATCACTGCGTTCAGTGCGATAGCTCAACTCAGCGTTCATCATCGCTAATTCTGTCATTTAGTTGGCCTATTTGTATGCCACAATTAGATGAATATCATCATCAGGTCATTAAACGTCCCCACCGAGGGGCACGAGCCTACCCGTATAGGGTGATTAGGCCTTAGTCGTCCACGCAGGCCCAGTGCGGATTGGACGACTTCACACACAACCTTTGAATCTTTTCGCAGGCGTGCATGAAGGTTTCCTCACGATGTTTTCCTTCACCGTAAGAACGTCGAATAACGTACATATATTTTCGAAAATTCGAAAACACATTGGTACGTGTCAGGATTTGAACCTCAGCCCTCCCGGTAGGAAGGCGACAGTCCACACCATTGAGCCACCGACGCTGCTTTGTTCTCTATTGTTATTTAAATGCTGTATGTTTTTAAATTACAATACAGGATTAATTGTCATTTCAACTACGTTAATAAATAAATATATACATTTATAGATTAAGCTATTTGCATTTTTTTAATTAAGCATCCTCCTCTCTCCTTATATTGTTGCTGTGCCCGACAGGGTCCATAAGGTACTATGTATATTATTTGTAAGTCCCACCTCTGTAACTGCTACGAAATGCAATATCAACTGAGTAGTATTGAACTATTCACTGACATTCACAATTTTTTACAGCGGCATCTAGCTCCATTTTATACGAGGAGCTTGTAGTAAGGGTACTAAACAACTGATAAATTTACATATATATATTTGTAAATACCAACATATAAAAAATAGAAACACCCAGACACAAATGTTTATGCACACAAATGTTTGTACTGCCTGGGAATAGAACCCGGAACCCTTGGTGAAGTAGCCGAGTGAAAAATCGCACAAAGAGACTTTCAGAATTCACCCCGTGGGATTTGAACTCACAACTTCTGGATCATGGAGCGACGGATCTGCTACTGGCAGTTTGTATTAAGGCTTCACTATTTGATTCTATCTCAAAGCAATGTTTACTGTTAACGTGTAATATGTAAACGGTTTTTGAACTATTAAAACGTTATGAAACGTTCATGTTACACCCTTACAATTTCCCTGCGTCTCCTCTTATAAACCTAACGAAGTCCATTATTGGATGACTTCTGGAGGTATCCTTCATTTTGCGCTAGATATCCCGGTCTTCTGTTTTCGTCATTCAGCTTCCACCAGCGATCTTCGAGAGTCATCAGTCCATCAGGAAAGTCGGCTTGTTACGCTATGCTTACCAAGACGCAGTCTCCACTCCAGAACTTGTCAACTCCATAGGCACATGTTCGGCGCGCTTCCACTTCAACTGCTGATTCGGCGAGTATTTAAGTAACTTTAGTTCTTTTGTAATTATGTAATTAATATCATTTCTAATTGTATCCAAAAGAGTGATCACAACGACAACTAAGCTTACCTCACAACTCAACCGCTTTGCTTCCTGTGAAGTGCGAGTCTCATTCTGGCTGAGACTCTTAGGTTCATTGCATAAACTTTATTTTAAGTTATGGCTTTGCCTCTTACACACGTTAAAACTGTTACGGCCATCTGCAACAAGAGAGAAAAGAATGTATGAAAAGAAAATTGCCAAAGTTATGATCTTTGAAGGAGCGTGTACTTTAATTTTCAGGCTTTCCGCTGACAAAAAATATATAAAACGATAACCTACGATAACGGTATAAGAAATTCCACGGTACAATATTCGAGTTATTTTCCCTGTACGCGCAAAAAGTGCAGTATGGTTTGTGCACACTGCGCAATAGATTGTCCACTGTACATGCAATAATAGTGAATTTTCACGTTGTATTAAACTCTTTGAGATTCAATCGACCGACTGTGCGCGCCGTTGCGGCGATGAATAAATACGAGCTTATAAATATTTTGCACAGAAAATCAGTATAAATTCTCATTTGATGTTGCTCGTTACATGCAAGCTTTTCAGCGTTATCTTACCGCGGAAGATACTTGTTTGCGGAACGTTACATGCGTTGGTTTGAAAGCTAGCAAAGTAGCCTATTTCCCCGCTTTTAATATGAAACTGTGTATTTTTTTTTCATTTTATATTGAAGCTTATTCCTCAAGGCTAAATAGCGGAGTGGCTAGTGCGTTTGGTCAACGATCTTCCAGAGAATCAGATCAATATCAAAATTTTTATTCAGTAAAACATGATCGTACAGCAAATTATGGCTGAAGCTTCCTTTTAAGTTGAAATTTGCTTGTACTACAAAACTCTGCTTTTCTTAAAACACTAAGGACAAGGAGGAAACTAAAAAACAATAAGGACACTAGCACTATATTTTTTCTCCAAATATCTCCAACTGGCAATAAACAAAACATCTATAAAGATTATAATGTAACTAAGTGAACAGGATAATGGCAAGTGACACGCCTGCCATAGACAGATGCAATGTTGATAGGAACTTATATATAGTGGTAGACTCGATCTGAGCCGTCTAGGTAGGTTCCACCGCAGTGCCAGATATGATCCCGTGAAACAGGAGCATTATGTACTTTTGTGTTTCAGGATGAGGGCATTGTAGCTAGTGAACTGACGGTATAAGAGACCTAACATCTGTTGTCTCGGGTGACGGGCGCAGTGCGGCATTGATGGAGGATAATAGCTGTCTATCAGCTTCGTCACCGTCAAGCGTCACCTTTAATGCCGCTCTGTCATGGTCTGGCGTATCACTTACCATCAGGTGAGCGTCCAGACCGTCCTGTACATTTATAACATAAAAAAAATATTGGTAGTAATTAGTTTCTGGCAAAATTGCTCTGCTGGGAGATGAGCTCCCAGCACGACAGGTACTAGGTCTCTTATTGTATGCAATTTTATTCTGATTTTTTTTACTATACAATCTAAAATATACCCATTGTTTATACATACAACCGCTTTTTACAGAAATCATTTTTGTTTTTTTCTTTTATTTTGAAAATGTTTACGCACTAACGTCTTAATCATTCTATTTTCTTCAATATGTTTGAAGAAAATAGAATGATTAAGACGTATTATATAATTATTTGCATATTGGGCCGCTTCATATAAATATTTTCTATTCTTGAATGATTTTATTTGTCTCGTCAATAATATTCCCAAGAGTTTGCAACGTTAATAATAATAAAAACAATAAGACTTGGGTCACTAATATTAATCAAACTAGTTGCGCCCGGTAAGCGAATGGAATAGCTCGTTTTCCCCTTTAACAAGCGAAAGCTTGGAACGTAAATGCTATTAGTTTTGTTTAAGTGCGAGAACATATTCATTTACGGTTCCATGTTTGCAGAGTTGATTTTCAAATATTTACTGCATTCGTATAGGGAGGGGCGATCACAATATGTCGTTTCCACAGGATTGTT